>CATIWK010186918.1:0-32168 GCA_949634005.1 Mallotus japonicus
AGGCTATTAGTGTCATTCAAGAGTTTTTGCACAACTTGTCTTCCATATCCACAGGTCAAGGGGTCATACCACATGAAGAAACTACAATTTTCAGGTTGCTATAACTAAAAGAAAATGAAGATGAAGGGGTTTGTTGCACCATTGGTACCATAATTTTGCCTCATGTTTCAAAATGATACCAGATTTTCAATTTTTTTTCTTTTCAGTACCACAAGTTCTATTTTTGCTTTAGATTAAAGTACCTCAAATATATCCGATCAAATTTATCATACGTGGCAGCCAGAATAAACATATTTTTAGTATATTTGCCATGTAAACATCCCATTAAACAACCTAATAATCTTGTTGGCCCCATAGAACAAAATTTTCTTGTGGGCCCCATAAAATAAAATTTTAGCAAATTTTATTTTATGGAGCCCACAAAATGATTAGACTACTTAATTGGATGCTTACATGGCGAATATACAAAAAATATACTTATTCAGCCTACCACATATGCTAAATTTGTTCGAATATGTTTGAGGTACTTTAATCTGAAGCAAAAATAGAACTTGTGGTACTGAAAAGAAAAAAATTAAAAATATGGTACCATTTTGAAACATGGGGTAAAATTATGGTACCAACGGTGCAACATACCCGAAGATGAAGATTGGTTCGATTATAATTGAGTTGTTGCTAAAAAAATAACATAAAATTCTGATCCATACCTTATATGGTGAACATACATAAAACCTTCAACTTGGGTTGCGTTCCATCCATGAATATTATAGCCATGCAGGTATTCCATGACCACATGGTTGTTGAATTCCTCTATTATTCACAAATATTATAGAGGGAAGAAATTCACGTTGAATTAAAAGTCGGCATAACCATGTTTTGAGTCCCTGCACTTTTATTTTTTTCCGGATTGCGTCCCTGCACTTTTATTTGTGTACATTGAATCCCTGTACTTTTATTTTTCGACACATTGAATCCCTGCACTTTTTATTTGTGCACAATAAGTTCCTGTACTTTTATTTGTGTTGTAAAATTGAGGACTAAATGTGTCGAAAAACATGAAAGTGCAAGGACTAAATGTGTCGAAAAATAAAAGTGCAGGGATTCAATGTGCACAAATAAAAGTGCAGGGACTCAATATGCACAAATAAAAGTACAAGGACACAATCCGGAAAAAAATAAAAGTACAGGGACCCAAAACATGGTTATGCCTAATAATAACAAAAAGTTTGTTGCTATATGAGCAAAGCTAACGCTGCTACAGCCCACGAGGACAATAACCCTAATAGCTCTTCGTGAGCCACCTCATCTTTTCTTTGCTTATATACACACACATACCTTGCTTTCTTCTTCTTCTCTGCTAAACCCTAGCTGCTGCTGCTGCTGCTTCTAAACTTGTATCTTTTCACTTGCTCCTCCGCCGTCGATTTTCTGTTGATATTTGAGTGCGTTCTAATATTTTTATTTCTTAATTTCTAATTCATTACATTTTCGTGTCAATCTCTGGTTAATTTCATTTTCATTTTAATTACTGTAAGTGGTATTTTCTCGTTCATTTCAGGAGGAGTTTTGTTAAGCTTCGAAACGATGTCGGATGATGAAAGGGAGGAGAAGGAGTTGGATCTCACTTCTCCTGAAGTTGTTACCAAATACAAAAGCGCTGCTGAGATCGTTAACAGTAAAAAAAATCTTTCTCTTTTTCTCTCAATACACAAATTCTTTTTGCTTTATATCAATGTTGCTGTTTGATTGATTTCTGGTTTTTTTTTTTTTTTTTGGGTATTGTTTGGTTGGTGAGTTTGAGCTAAAAGGTGATTTTTTTTTTTGTGGGTTGCAGAGGCGTTGCAGTTAGTGATATCAGAATGCAAGCCTAAGGCTAAGATTGTTGACGTTTGTGAAACAGGAGATGATTTTATCAGAGAGTAAATGAATCCTCTTATCTCAACTAAATGGACTCTGTAGTGTAGCTTTTTTTTTTTTTGTTATATTTATATATCTATGGGTTTTTTTATTGGCTGGTTTTGTGTTTTTAGGCAAACTGGTAACATGTACAAGAATGTTAAAAAGAAGATTGAAAGAGGAGTTGCCTTTCCTACTTGCATTTCTGTAAACAACACCGTTTGCCATTATTCCCCACTTGCTAGTGATGAGACTGTGTTGGAAGAAGGTGATGTTGTCAAGATGTAAGCTTTTTGTCAGCTTCTAGTAAATCGTAATCCTTTTGTTTAATTTATTTGGTCCCTTGAGCATAGATTGTTGGTCGCTTTTGTAATTATGGGTTTTCCCTGGGATGCAGTGACATGGGTTGTCATATAGATGGCTTCATTGCTGTTGTTGCACACACCCATGTTATTCAGGAAGGACCTGTTTCTGGCAGAGCAGCTGACGTAATTGCAGCAGCAAATACTGCTGCTGAAGTTGCCTTAAGGCTTGTAAGGCCAGGAAAGAAGGTAATTTATTTCTGTTATAATCTATATATATTTGTAATAAACATCTGTTTGTTACTGGTGCAAATTGTTCGGTGTTGTTTGCCCCATCTTTTCCTTTTCTTTTCTTTTTTTTTTTTTTTTTTCCGGCATCTTTGCTATTGATGCATAGAGGATGTAGCTGTTTTGGACCAGCAAGCCAATAATATTAATTGTTGATATGTTTGATGTGCTAGTGACTCTCACCCCTAAATGATGAAGCGTTTTGATAAGCTATGGATTAACATCCAAATGAAGCGTTTGTCATAGTTACTCTGATAGGGGCATTCTTTTAATGCAAACATACGAAAGACTGGACAACCAATATTTTCTTGGCCCCATATCTTTTTCTGCATACTAATGTTCAACAAATACTCATTTAGTAATTATCTTTTTCCTTCTTGCTTTGCTGATTTTTTTGTGAGGCTATGCAATATAAGTCTATATCGTAAATTTTTTTCTCTTCGTTATAATGACACCTAGATATGACGCTTCAGGTTAAAGTTTTCAAGTTAAAACCATTTTAGAATTTGAAATGCGGGCAACTTTGCCGAGGTGATCAATTGATGTTGATTTCCTCTTTTCCCTGTTGCCAAAATTTTTTATGGCCATGCTATGACTTTTTTGGTTGATGCATTTTGTTCAGATTATACCTATTGGTAGTATGTGCCAACATCTTCGAAAATCAACATTAATTCAGTAGGGTCAAGTTTTCAATGTAAGTTTATCGACTTCTTGTTTGTCAAGCATCTTCTAAATGATGCGAAGATGCCATCTTTTATTTGATTTGTGTATGACTGTAAGCTCTTTTCTTCAGTTTCTTTCCCTCAAAGTTGTCAGGATCCATTTGGCAGTTTAAATCTGTTAAAGATTATAATTTGATAGTCATGTTCTCTACATGATGAAAACTATAACGAGCTAAGGATTAAGCTCCAGTGAAGCTTGTTCTAGTCATAGTTACACTGATAGAGCATCTTCTATTTAATTATTCTCGTGTCTTACTTTCTGTGTATTTTTAGTGTGTTTATGGTCTTCAGAGATATATCATGTGCACCATTGTGCTTTTTTATCAGTAGGTTGGCTTTGGGCATTTTAACAAGCATTCTATTAGATTTTCTGCAAGTTTTTAGTGGCATTTTTTTTTATTTGGTGCATTTTGTGTCAAAAGTTGTCTCAATTGCAGCTGATTTTACAACAGCAGTTAGATGGAGTGATGATACTGAGACAAGCTAAGTAAACCCTAAATGATGATACCTTTTAACAAAGCCATGGACTATCAATGCCCAAGTGAGGCTTTTTGTCATAGTTACTCTGATAGGGAAATATTTATTTTTTTCCTTCTCCTGACTGGCTGTCCATTATGTGCAAGTATTCAAGTGTCATAATAGCAAGTTTAGACTATTTATGGATTTTAGTTGATAAATTGAAGAGTGAATGACTTAGTTATTGTTCTTTTTGAAAATGACCTCTTTGGACTTAGGTTTAGATTAAAAATGTGATCAGGGAGTGATCTTATGCTAACAGAAAGGCAACTTTGCCGAGGTGATCAGTCCAATGTTGATTTCCTCTTTTCCCTGTTGCCTATATTATTGTCAAGGGCTGGATTTAGTTTGTCGTGAACCAATTTATCTACTGTTAGTGTGTGTTCACTCTACACTGGCCTAAATACCAAAAGGGTTGACACATTTAATTTTTTTGGCTGATGTCTGTCTTGCTGACCCATTTTCTTCTTTTTTTCTTTACTGATTTTCTTGATTTTTGACATTTTATTGATCTTTAGTTTTAATTTAATAGTTGTTTGATTGATTTAATTCCAGTTAGTTTTTTTTTGCCTTCTATGGAGTGGTTTGTTCATGAAATCTTTTATTCATGTTAGAACAAAGATGTGACGGATGCAATTCAGAAGGTTGCTGCTGCTTATGACTGCAAGATTGTTGAAGGTGTTCTTAGCCACCAGCTGAAGCAATTTGTTATAGATGGAAACAAGGTTATACTGAGCGTCTCCAATCCTGAAACAAGAGTTGATGATGCAGAATTTGAGGAGAATGAAGTGTATGCAATAGATATAGTTACAAGCACAGGTGACGGCAAGGTAATTGTGGAGCTGGTGTCGATGCAACCTGGTCTATTCCTGTTATTCTCAAGCTATTTTCATCCTGTAATACTTGCTGCATTAACGTTTTGCAGCCTAAGCTACTGGATGAAAAACATACAACCATATATAAGAGAGCGGTGGACAAGAATTATCACTTGAAGATGAAAGCTTCTAGATTTATCTTCAGTGAAATTAGTCAGAAGTTCCCCATCATGCCGTTCACTGCAAGGTTTATGAGTTCATATATTATTGTATAAATATGTTATTAATCTAGTCATTTTGGTATTTGTCCTTACATTTCCTAACATTTGAGTTTCTATGCATAGGGCCTTAGAAGAGAAAAGAGCTAGACTGGGATTAGTAGAGTGTGTGAATCATGACCTTCTACAGCCATATCCTGTACTTCACGAGAAGCCTGGTAAGAATTGTCCTGGAGGAAGTAATATTGTATGAAGAATTAATTCTGGTGGAATATAAATCTGGTTAAGCTAGACTAACATCGGAATGTTGTTATTGCAGGTGATATTGTTGCTCATATCAAGTTCACTGTTTTGCTAATGCCAAATGGATCAGACAGGATCACATCTCATTCATTGCAGGAGTTGCAGCAAACAAAGACAATAGAGGATCCCGAAATCAAGGCCTGGTTAGCTTTAGGCACAAAGACAAAGAAGAAAGGTGGTGGAAAGAAGAAGAAAGGTAACAGAATATGACTGAGCAAAGCCAATCTCTGTTTATTATTTTTGGCTTATATGTGATTGAGATTTTGAATCCAATTTCCTTGTGTATTTGCAGCTAAGAAGGGCGAGAAAGCTGAGGAGTCAGCAGACACTGAACCTATGGAGGCAACAAATGGTGCCGAAACCCAAGAATGAGGCTCTAATATATATATTTTTTGCCTTCTTTCTTTCAGTTTTGTTAGTATGTCCTGATTGTATCTTTGCTGGTTATGAAATGATTTTAATATAGTCTCCAGACATAATTCCAATTGAATTTTCCAGCATATGGATTGACATTCATGAAAATTCTGCCTTTAATCTTCTTCGGTCATTTAGATGTTAAATCACCTAAAATGTGGATTGCATCATTAATCATCTTTTATTCAGATCCATCCTTGTCTGATTGTCACTCACTTGTATAATGGTGTTTCTTTGGAACTACTTGCTGCACTTGCACTTTGAGATAATATTGTTGGCCTGGTTAGGGTATTAATTCATTTAAATCTTGAAAGAAATATTGTCAATAAACATATTTGACATCTTCTCAAAAAAAAAAAAAAAAAAAAAACATATTTGACATAAATGAAGGTGCGTGTAATATGTATATATTTTTTTCTTAATTTGGTTTTAAATTTTGGTGAGTTTAGAAAAATTGGTCAACATAATCAATAGAAGAATTGAGATTTATTTTTATTTTTTTATTTTTTTTTTGAGCTAACTTTAATCACAGCTTCTTGGGTGGTTACTGAAAATTTTCAAAATTTCTCTCCGTAATTTTATCTCGTATTAGTAAACAAAATATTTAAGGATTGGTTTTTTTTTTTTTTTTTTTTTTTTTTTGAACTGAGAGGGGAGGGGGTGGGGGGATTCGATCCTCCCCCTCTTACACACCCCAACAGCCTTGGCCAAGGGGGCAACAAAATATTTAAGTTAAATATTTAAAAAGATTATCTTTACTAAAAGAATAATCAAGTTTTCTATAATGTTATGTCATAATAATATTTGCCAATAGGAATAAATTAGACATATATTACTTAATCTGTTGCTGTAGTATGTTCAAAGTTCTAAAAAGACTTGAAGAAAACGAAAAGCATAAGAAAATTTGTGTTTCTGTTGTAGTTTATCGATCAATAAGCTCAACATATTAATTTTTTTTTTTTTCATGAGTGCAATTTTTTTTTCCCTAATATTGACTTTGATTGTTAGCTTCATAAACAATCAATGAAAAGTCCTATATGAAGTTAGGTATAGTCCATGTGCTTACTGCATATAAATTGGAGATTAGTGGAGTGTGTGCTCATAAACATAAAGTATACAAATAATAGTTGATTGATGTATATAGTTTTTTGACTATATATGTAACTCTCATAAGTGATCAAGCAACATGGCCTCATTCAGCAGCTTCTACTATACAAATTTGTATTGGTCTTGTGATCCAGGTATAGGAATATGGCATATTGAACAGGTAGAATCAGTCCCTTGTCCCTATCTCTATTCAACTGTAGAGTTTCTCATTCAGCCATTAAACATGTGGTGAGATTTAAAAGCTTATGGACATATTCACCTTTATCAACAGTATATTTACATGTAAATTTCTTCTTAGATTTACCTTAGAGATAAGGAAAAAGCTTCTTTTTTATCAAAAATTTTGTTAATAATAATTCAGGAAAGTTTTAGTATATTCATGCCAATAGGTTTCTCCCCAGAAATTCAACCCAGATAAACTCATGCTAAAATCCATAAAAAAAACTGGAGAAAATAGCTTCATTATTTGAACAGATAAATTACAAAGTTTTCTCAATGGTTAAGTATAATAATGCACAAGCAAGAAACAATTATTACAAAATACTTGGCGAAATATCGAATCACACAACATATATATCAAGGATAAGATGCAAATTGGACCCTCAACTTTACTCTAATGTTTATGTTTGATCTTAATGTTTTTTTATTCCAGTTAGACTTTAATTTTTGAAAATTGGATCATATTGGACCATTCTTCAAAGAATTGTTACAATTAAGTCCTAAAAATCAAAGAAAAGTTTAACTTTAATGTTAATTGATAAAAATCAGTTTAAATAACAATGAGAATTAATGAAATTACTTTTAAAATATATGTTTACAAATTTTTTAAATTTTTAAAATTTTTAAGTTTATAAAAACCATTTTTTAATATTTTTTGAAAATTTTAAAAAAACTTAAAAATTATTTTTATACATCTAAAAATTTTTACAAATTTAAAAATTTTAGAATCAAGCCATATAAATTTAATAAAAAAGAATTAAACATTTGTTATATACTCTAATAATTTATTAAAAATCTTTAAGATTTTAAAAGTTTCTATAAATTTAAAATTTTTTTAAAAATTATTATGTGTATAGAAAATTTTTAATTCTTTTTTCTTAATTGTATATTACTTGATTCTAAAATTTGTAAATTTTTAAAAATTTTTAGATCTACAAAAAATATTTTTTAAGTTTTTTTAAATTTTTTTAAAATATATATATATATAAATATCGAGCTAATTTTTATCAATTAACATTAAAGTTAAAATTTTCTTGATTTAGGACTTAATTGTAATAATTCTTTGAAGAATGGTCCAATATAGTCCAATTTTCAAAGATTAAGGTCAAACATAAACTTCAGGGTAGGGTTCAATTTACATCTTATCCCTATATATCATCTCAGGGTCTCCTAATTCGATAAAATGCAAAAAAAAAAAAAAAAATGTAAATACACAGTTCATGTTAATTAAAAACTCAATTGTATGGCGGTATTAAGCCTTTTAAGGCTCCAAATTAAAAGGAAAATAATCAAATCATTGTAAGAGAAACAACATGTGTAGTATTCTTGTGACAATGCCAGGCAATTTATAGATATACAATACAAGTAAAGAGGAGACACAAATAGCACCGCTTTTCTACCTCTATTCTCTAACCGACACCTATCTAAGCCAAAGTTGAGAAAGAAAGAAAGAAAGAAAGAAAACGACTTTCTTTCCTTATTTTGGTAAATGTCCATTATTTGATTTCTTTCTTTAGAATCTCTTATTCACTTGCAATTATTCATTATTTCTTTGTTTGGGATGGAAGGTGTAATCACTACTGTGGGAGGTGCTATCCACTCTGCTCCCTTTAAGTTCTTAAACTTAAGGGTACCAAGAGAACAGTAAAAATGCGTATAATAAAAAAAAGAGAGTGATTGATGAATTACCTGTGTAATGTGACCGGACAAATTACAATGGTAGAGCTGCTACCTCATCAATTGTGACCTGATTGTCGGTGTCAAGATAGCATATTCATGATCAGATTCCACATATGAATATCTGTCAAACAAAGTTTTAGCCTCAACCAAAATTATGTTGTCAACTGGAGGCTTTCATTTCCGATTAAAAAGAAGATATATCAGTATAGTAGCACAAATAGCATAAGGCCTCTCAAACTCAGAGGTCACTGTTCAGTTGCAAGAAGCTCAATAGCTTGAAAAGAAAATGAATGAATTTAAAACTGAAGGGAAGTGTAAACTCAAAGGTCTGGCAAAAGCCGCAAAACAAAACTGAAAATGTAAAAGGTGAAAGGATAAGAAACTAAAGAAATTTGGAAGTCAATGGGTTTATTGCTTAGCATGTCACATGTCAAAATTATAGGATATTACTTGTAGTGCTCAATTTTATATATTTATATAGATATAGATAGATCACTCAATAATATTTTTTTTTAGCCAGCCAGTCTTAGTCTGAATGGTTATCCGTCTAGTCCGCAGGGCTTGACATATGTAGAGATAGGTGGCGGTTCAAATCCCCACTCCCCACCCGTATAATGCTTTTTCTTAGAAAATATTTTTAGTAAAGTTATTTCATCATCTTTTGTTCTTAAATAGTGAAATCATTCAATTGTCTCTGATTTATGAATTAGTTACCTCAACATGCAAAACAACTGGATGTTTTGAGCCTGTAAATCTCTCAATTGATTTAATGTGCTCTATGAAAATGTACTTAAATGACAATTTGACTGCCAAAGAAAGGAAATGGCCACGGTAATTGACAAAAAAAAAAAAAAAAAAACATTACAGTAAATTGAGAAACATAAAAAGAACTTGAAAATAATAAATTCAAAAAAAAAAAAAAAGTACGCATGATTGCTGGCCTCTTGCATGTTTAAGTGCAATTGATAAGTATAATTACAAAAAAATGCCGTGTTTAATAAACATGAATAAAGATATGTTGATGCATTAGATTAAAAATAAAAAATAAAAAATAAAAATATATCACAAGATTTAATTAAAACTAGTCATGAATCCGTACTTTGCGCAGATTGCAAGTAATATGCATATTTTAAAATAAATAATCAAATAATTATAAAAAAATATACAAATTAAGCAAATAAAAAAGTTACAACTTATTATTTTTTATTAATAGTACATTTTATTTTTAATATGCATACTAATAATAATTATTGAACAAATAAAATAAAATAAATATAGAAAATGGGTGAAAATTACATATTTTTATTTTTAAGTTAAAAAAGAAAAGTGTTTTTATTTAAATATAAAAGAATGTTTTAGTTAAAATAAAGGACATTATTTTTTATGGAAATGAAGGGCAATGTTTTAAATATAATTAAATTAGAGTATTTTATATTAAATAAAACATGTGTATTTTAATAAAAATAAATTTTTTTATTTTTTTATATAAAAATATTGTGAATTTTAATAATTCAACATAAAATTTTAAAAGTTAATGCTGAATTATGAAAAGAGACACTTCTCAAATTTTGTATTTAATAAATTAAAAATAAAATATATCATATTAATTTTATTTTCTTTAATTTTTGTTACTATAATTTTTTAGTTATAATAGGATTATTTTTTAAAATTATTAGATTATTATTATAGTATATATAGCAGTGTTTTAGTTGAAAAATAATACTAAATAAATATTTGAGTGATTTAAGATAGAAAAAATATGTAATATATAAATATTTTTAGAATTTGAGTAGTATTAAAATATGTATAATAGTGTTTTAGTTAAAAAAATAATACTAAATAAATATATCGTAAATATTTTATTTTTAATAAAATTAGGATTTTTAATGATTTGAGTGAATACTCAAATATGAAGATAGACACTTGTCAAATTTTTAACTTAATGACTTTACCACTCAGTGTGTGTATATATATATATATATATATATATAAAAGTGATTTCAGAAACTATTTGAATAAAACTCATTTAGCCCAAAAAAGAAGGTTGAGCCACTATCAAACAAACGATTGGTTGGACTTGCTTAACAAATAATAATTTAATATAAAACAGCAAATAAATGTAGAACTATTTTTTAAAAAATTAATAATTAATATTTAAGCTAAAAGTAACCATTAAAGTTTTTTGGAAGGGCCATTGAGCTTTCTCAGTTGCTAATACCGGAGAATGTTGATAGGCAAAAAAAAAACAGAGAAGATAAGAAGCCTTGGACAGTGGACTAGCATTGCATGGGAAAAGAATTATATTCCAAGGTTCAGTTCTATTTTATTGCTATTGTTGAAAAGGAAGCTGAATACAAAGAACAAACTTAGAAAGTGAGGTATCATTTCAAATGCTAATGGTGTTCTATACAGTTCTGTATTGCTTTTTAACCTATACTTTTTCACAAAATGTTTAGAGAGTCGTCTCTAAGGCTTCCAAAATCAATTGTGAACTTTTATAATTGGAGCAAGATGGTCAGCTGATTTACTAGAAAAGCTAGAGGTAAAATTAAATTTAAATTAGCAGAAGTTCGAAAAAATGCTTCAACTGCAATTATCTACTACTTATAGCATGCAGGCCAGAAATAATAGTATTTTTCGACAAGATCCAGCTCCAGCAAGTGTACATAAGTGCTAAGCCGTATTGAACAAGATATGGTTTTAAAGTTTTGTAATAATAATAGAAATTCTAGAACTTGTAATGCAGTTATTTATTTCCAGAACATGAAATCTTGAACTTTAGGAATTATCCATATTGCAGATGAGCTAAATAGCTTTTTTTTTTTTTTTACCAAAAAAATTCACAAATATACATGGCAGGCAGCTACTTGAAATACTCTTTCAGCTAGAATCTGTTTCAATTTGAAAGAATGAGAGTCCTATTACCAACATTAAATTGAGCAAAAAAAAAAAAAAAAGAACATAAAGGTACAAAATACACCTGCCTCTCCAAAATTTCAATTTCATTTTTCCAGTAATGAGAAAACCTATAAACTCAATCCTTCTGCCTGAATATATCGGCAAGAAAGGACCAGCAAACTATTTACAGAAATCTCATTTTGCCAAAAGGGGCATGTACAAATGATTTCAAAATGTGAAAAAAAGAAACTCGCCCAATTTTTTTTTTCCCTTTCTTTTCTTCTAAAAAATCAAAGAAAACGCAAAAGCCGAACCAAGAATATGAAAACCACCACCTAAGCCACCAAAGCATCATTGAACCTAGAAGTAGACAACAAATATTATAAATATCAGAGTTGGGATAAATATCAGATTTGTATAAGCTAAAGCATACTGGCAAAGAAGAAATGAACTAAGGATTTATTGGTATAAAAAATCACTGAGGTTTGCACCTTTTGCAGATATGTTCCAACTTCTAAAACTGTCAAAATAAATTTAACCAATTGCTTGTAATCCTAAAGCAATTGTACTTTTGGTCAAAATTGATAAAAAAGACACACATATGACCATCTAAAAAAAGTCTCCTCAGATGACACGTGCATCTTTTTGTTAATTTTGACATTGTACTTAAATTGCAAATAATTGGTGAACTTAGGACATTTTTACCAAGAACTAAAGGTTGCAACAAATAGTAAAACTTGTGATATTTGGTACCAATAGATCTAAATAGAACATGAGGAAGCAATAACCTTAATATTTCCTCCATCAGTTTTAGATGGTTAAGTAAGGGCAAAGTTGTTGCTTCCAAAGTTGCTTTTTGCTATTAAACCTTGTGATATTTGGCTTTAATAAATCTAAATGGAACACAGGAAGCAATAACCTTAATATTTCCTCCTCTAGTTTTAGATGGTTAAGGCAAAATTGTTGCTTCTGAAGTTGCTTTTTGCTATTTTATTTTACAGTTGCAAAACAAGAAAGCAGGAAAGAATCCATGCAGCTGACTTCAACTAATACTACACAAAAGCATAAAATGGAAATTTTAGCAAGCTGACTAAATGTTACATCGGCCCTAAGATAATGCTGGATGACTAAAACTATTGCAAAGGTGGTTTTTATTATGAAAAAAAAAAGACGGGGCAAAGATGAAAGAAATTTCTGATTGAGTTGATTAAGAATCAAAACTTACCTACATCTCATTAATGTATGGAACAAATAAACGAATCGAATGGGCCATAAGCATGACATCACCACTTGAACTGATAAAAATTTGTAGTGCGTCCAGCTATGGCATCTTCAAAGCCTGTTTCAATTGTGCAAATGCTGCAGGATGCATTCTACTAATGGCTGAAAAAAAAGATTCACCATGAAGGGCAGAACATGTTTGAAGATTGTCTTTCACTGAATTCTCCAATGACAACTGGTTGATAGGGTCTGAAAACTTAATCTAAGAGGAAGAAAGCCACTAGAGTAAATATGCATTTTCATTCATATCTGCATCAGAATCAGAACTTCTTAGGCATATTTTAGAAATGCTCACCTGTCTTTTTCTGAATTCTTTGCTTGGAACAATGCCCTCACCATGAGACATGCTGGAGCCCATGTTATCACCACTGCCATCCATTAAAAAAGGACAACATTGTTAACTACAAACTAACTGAATAAACTTCCAATAACAAAAATGAAGCTAAATTCAGAAAACATGTAACCTAGACTCTTCCTCAGCTTGATCATCATTTCCACCCAGAATAACACTTGTACATACACTGCATGGATAAAATAAAACATCAACACAGGTAAAGGAAAGTAATTCAAAATGTCATGCATCAAGATAGAATTCACACCTAAGGATCTGATCAAGTTTATCAAGCACTTGAGGCAATCTTAGTGTCAAAATTATTGAAAGTGCTAAGCCAAATATCTTTTTCTGATTAGAAGATGCATTGTCCACCTGCAAAATAGCAAAAAATAAGCAGTAAGGCTCACCAATCATAATCACTACAAAAATATCTTCTACAAATAATAGATATCAATTATGAATCATATATTTCATTCCTTCCAGAGATAATATGAATGCATGACTTTTAATCAATGCATGACAGTCTATGCATCAAGGAATCCAGTCTACTATACAAAATTAGAGAAGTAAAAACTCCTACAATAACTCCAACAAATCACACTTCAAGAAATTCGTGGTCCACTGACCTTATCAAGCCATATGTCAACTAAACAAAGTAGTATACTGTCTTCAATTGGAGTGCCTGCTTGCTGGAGGAGCAATGGAAGGGATGGTTCTGATGTCAACTGGCCAAAGTAATTGGTGTTCATAACCAAAATCCTAGCTAATATTGCAGCAGAAGATGCTTTAACAGCTGTCTTGGAAGGTTCATAGTCATCTCCTCCGCTCAAACAAATGACAATTAATTTCTAGCAAAATATATAAAATGCAGTAAATATATACGGAAAGCCTAAGACTTCATCCCAGTTTCAACAAAATTCTGCTCAGCAAGGAACTTCACTTACTTGTAAGGTACTACTGATCAATGGTGGCACTTGTGCTGGGAAACACTGCAAAACAGTGCAAGTTATTACTGATAAAGTGATGATTTTATAATGAACTGTATTTTCTTTTTCCAGGTCCGGGGGGGGGGGGGGGGGGGGGTTGAGCGTAGATGCGAATGACACACATGCTCCAACTGTAGGTAGAAGTAAGGTTAAGCCACCTTAACAATGATCGCAAAATTTTAGAGACAAGGGACTGAATGATTTTTCTCCATGTCTTCCATAACAATTTTGTAACGATTTAAGTTTGTTGCCAAGAGTGTAAAAGTTGTGGAGAGTCAAAGAAAGAAATCATTCTCCAAAGTATTTAATACACACCCACGATGGCTCAACTTGCAACAAAGTTTGTTGCAGAAATTAAATTTCACTATTTTGCACAACAATCATAAAAGTTCACATTTCATCACAATAAAATACCCATCTCAGATTCCATCTCCAACTTGCCAGAAGCACAAGTGACATTTCAAGTCAGCTGTGTAAAAATGGACCATTAACAAATTCAAATTCCTCTCTTATGTCTCTGCTCTTATGTTCTCCCTCCCCATTTTAAAACAGTTATGTCTCTCTCCATGGGCTGCCAGTAATAATTTCACCTTGGCTAATAATAGGGAAAAATGTTAGCATTCATAAATTATAATACCAAATTAATTTTGTTCACGTCTAAATGTGAAGAACGTTTATTTTTACACAGGTGTTCCAATGGAAGGATATACAGAGAAAGTTGAACGGTGATGGAGAAGTAAAAAGGACACAGAAAAGAATATGTGACTTCCAATAGGCCCAGACAGATGCTAGAATCCAGCTCTAAAAACTTATTGCAACTATGTGTGAGCTCTGATGATTTTTGTATAAACAATTAACATCCAGAAACCACATTGGAATATGTGATAAATTCAATGATCATGAATATATTTACTTGTTATGTCTCAGTAATTGTGCCTAGGAAATTCAGAAAATAGAAGTTTTGAATATAGATACCTGTATTAAAATATCAATGACAGGAAGGGTTGAGAGTAAGCCTCTATCATTAACATTTCCAACTATCAGATCAAGAAGTTTAGCTACAATGGAAGCATGCATGCTCAGAAATTCAGTCCCTCCCAAAATTATGTAACTCTCAATTATATTGACTGCAACCTGCAATTTACAAGGCAAAACAAATTTCACAAAATGATGGCTGAAAAAAAAAAGCAGCAAGGTCCAAAAGATGCAAACTCTAAAACAGCAACCTAAGAGAATCCATACGTGGATACTGATTGTTAACATCCAATCAAAAGACCAAGTCAGTAACACATGCAGTGAAGCAGCAGAAATATCACTAATTCAGAATATTTAGATGCATCAGATAAAATTTCATATCAAATTAAAACGATCCCAAATACAAAAACATAGTAATGCATATAGAAAATAGTACATGGTCATTTGATCCAATGAAGCTAACCTGCAAGTGATCAAAACTTTTTTCCATGATTTCCACCAGGCATGGAAAGCATGCTAACAGTTGAGGCACCATTGCAGGAGCATGTGAGAGTGTGGCTTCCCACAACTGCAAAATGAAGCAAATTACACTTGTTACGATTACATTAGATAATGAAGGCAGACATTTCATATTCTCCCTCTCTCACACTTCTTCACAAGATATAAAACTGGCAAGAAAACTAACCAGCAAGCTGTCCTCCAGAAGATTGAGTTCATCTGGGCTATTTATATCAATTCCCCTTTGCAGAATAGGCAATAGCATACTGTAACAACTGGGTGATTGATAGCCAAGTGCAACCACAAAGTTCCGCAGAGCAATGAGAAGCTGAATCTGTAGAAGACTTTCACCAGAAGATTCCTCCCAAACCTGTCAAACAACAGAATAGTTAATGGCACCAGAAGGCCAAACTATGACATTGTGGAAAATTTATTTCTATGCTTTTGCTCAGTCACTCAGTGAGAATTGATTTACTCAGCATAAAACCATTCTTTGACAAAAATAATGCCCATGTCCATGTGAACAGGCTTGCTATTAACACCACAATAATCTATTTTAGTATTTAAACAAGAGAAGAGAAGAAATATGATTTCAGTACCTTCTGAAAGAACTCCACCAATTTGTTTGCAAATGGAATAACTTCACTAGCATGTCCAATCAGAATAGAGATCAAATTCAAAACCTGAACCTGAAATTTAATGAAAGAACACAGAGAAATTCAGCTACTTTATGAAGAGTCAAATAAAACCAAAAATGATAAGTAACTCAATCGAAATACTCCCAAGTAATTTTTGATTCTGTTACTGGAGTTTCTGTTCGCAAATATGCAAAGCTATGTAGCTTTTAGATTTTTGACAAGATGAATGAATAGAATGGATATTTTCTATAATGACACAAGCAAGTAATAACAGTTTCCAGTATTTTGTCAGATTAATTAGAATATGGAAAATTTCAAAAACTAGAGATGCATGTCAAGATTTCATTAATGCAGTCAATTTATGATTCTTCTAAAAGTGCATCATACCTCATCTAAGATCTGAAAACATAAATACTTGACAGTCTTTAATTCATAATACAGTCTAACATGTCAACTGTAAACTAAAATAATTGGCATAAAAAAGGAAATAGTGACAGTTAATCACAATAGAACTAAGTCCAAGAATACAAACATCAAACAGAAACACCATCTAACCTTTGAATCGAACTCCTGAACCTCCTCAATCAGCTTAAAACATGAATCCCAACAAATAGGAAGAAGATCTGCAAAATCTCTTTCGGAAAAGTTTGCATCTTCAATATGCAAACATAAAGACCGACAAGCTGCCAGCTACAGAAATTAATGCCCAATTTTAGTCATTGGACAGAAAGCAAAGATAGAAATTTAGGAAGCAGATAACTATCAGCATATTCTAACAAATTCAAAATAAAAAGGATGAAAGGAAGAAATCAAAAGAAAACATGACACGATTAAGAAAGCTAAAATTTATAGGATGCTGCTCCAAGCAGATGAAGGTGGTCCAGTTAGGACCCACCTGATTTATGCTTGATAGAGCACAGTTCTAGAATCCACAATAATTTCTCTATGAGAAACTTATGCAACGTACCCGGACGGACAGATCTTTGTCTTGCAGCAGTCTCATTAATCCACAATACACTGGTCTTTTTATGTCATCTTTAATCTGCCAGAAGACAATGATAAACAAGCATTTGTATCAAAGAGTTTTTTTCCATCCTGGGTTATTAAATTGTTGGGCATCACTATCAGGGCCTCTTTTTAACATATAGAATAAGCATATAGCAGCCTCAGATGCTCATAGAAATATATGTAATGAGACCACTTTATTTTCCATATCACTGACCCACAGATGAAGAAGTATTAGTTAGCCATTCATTACGAAAGCCATATTAATACAGCAACTTATAGAGGCTATCATGACACTAATCATAATGCTGACAGAAACATCCACAAAATACACAACTGCATACACACATGCACTTGTGAAAGAAATAAGATGTTACAATTACTTCCTTTATAGTTCTATATCATGCGGCTCAGAAAATAATAGTACCTCAGAAACCCATTGCCCCAGCACTAATGCAACTTTCCGATGGATGATACGCATATTCGGATGATTGTTTGACAGTTCAAGGGATAAAGCACCGTTAAACCTGCAATTATTTGTTCGAGGGAGAGAAATTGGTCATAATATGATCTAACCGACATGACATTAGGACAGCTCAATGTAGTCACAAAATGATAATTAAAAACTAGTGGAATCACAGCACTTAACCCTAAGAAAAGTATCAAAACAATTGACAAAAGATACAAAGAGAGTGAATTAATAACTATTCCTGCTAGTTCCAGAAATATAACGTTTCTCTTGATACCTTTATTAAAACTTAAGCAAAAAATACCAAACAACAGTGACAAATAAATGCTAATTTTGTTCTCTCGTTCTCATAATCCTTCCCTATCTGGACAGCACAATTTTTTTTTTTTTTGTACTTTAGCCATAAAAAATATTAAATGCCTTTTTTTTTTGTTAAATTACTTAATGCCAGCCTTTTGCACTCTTAAATTTCTGAACCTAATATTGGGTTAAAGACTTTCAGCAGCCAGTAGAAAAATCATTTACCATCAGAAAGCACAAATAGAAACAGAGGGGATGCTTGCTGCAAGTAACAATCATATATACAAAACTGAGCCTTAAGCATGGAAACAATCAATTATACCTGATTCATCCAAGATATATAGGGTGGTAAAAAAAAAATACTAAAAGCTTGTAAGAAAAAGAAAAGTGGAATACCAGTCTTTGAAGCTCAGGTAGTTTGACAGCTCATAGTAAACATATGCAGCAGCACCATAAGCAGCTTCTTTAAGAAGCAACCCCGAAGTGATATCAGTAACTGATGATGGGCAACCATTCATTGCTTCTTGGAGGATAGATACCACAACAGGACCTAACAACTAAAAGTAACGATCAACAACAAAAATAAGCCTACATTTAGCGAGAATTAAACAAAGATTTTAAGCATGCAATTCATGCATGACTTTTAAAAATATCGTTAGAGATCCACAAAAATGGATTCCACCTACTTGGCTATGGTTTTCAAACAATACAATGTACAAGGCTTCAGCACAAGGCCTCAGTTTTTCAGTCCACTGCACCACATCCTGTTCATGATGAAAAGATTCAGGGTTCTGATACAACTCCTCCAAATCACTTGTTGTTAGAACAAAATACCTGTCAAAACATCAATTACACGTTTACTCACAATTTTCTGAAAATGCTCTGATAGGACCTAGTGGTATAACAACATTGGAAATTAAGGCGAGAATACAAAAGTATACGCCAATATTCTTAAATGATGAAAAAAGAAAAGCATCAGATAGGTGCCATTTCAATAATTAAATTAGAGATTTATTTTCATGTGATGGCCAGAACAACCTTACTACTGTCCTCATATCCATGTCATTTTCGTTCCCCATAAATTGCAGCCATGAGTTTTAATATGGTTAAGCAGAGGATTGTTGCCAAAATCATCACCACTAAATATCCACAAGTCATTGGGCAAAGAAGCAAGGAGCATGAGCACTCAAACTTATTTTTCATATTATGATTGTTGAAGCAAATCCTTAATAACAAAAATAGAGAAATTACCCACCAATAATGCAACAGCTGTTAAAAAATGATGATTAGACAACAATTCTTCTTTTGCCATATCAAAATTCAAAGGAGAAATTGGACATTCCATAAAACGATGAAACATGGCAACTAAAAAAAATGACTAGGAACTCTGAGCAAAAAATTCTAAGGCTCGGCTAAAGACAAACCAATGTAGAGAAGCATAGGTTAGGGCATTGCTACCTTCTTATTAATACATTGCATAAGAGTATTATGCGTTCACCAGGGAGAAGTGAAGTGAGGACACCACCAACAACACTTGAAATATTTTTTTTTAACTGCTCTTGTGTAACTGCGTTTTCATCCATCACCCGACCCGTAAGAACTGGCTTATATTCCTTACATTCAAGTACACACTTTACCATTACCATGCACTGAATAAGGAACTGCTCAAATGATAGTAAATCAGGCTCAGGGTCTACTATCTTGTTTAAACAGAAATCCATGACAAGTGGAAGAACAGACTTATCACCAAATGAATAAGGATGTCTGCCCTGAATTACAACTAAAACCTTCATCAATTTTGTGCATGCCCTCTTTATGAAATCCCAAAATTTTGAATGTCCCTTCTGAAAAGATGAATCTGCAAAACAAGACAAAATTTGCAAGAAATAGTATTAACTAAACTCGCAACCAGGCTTCTTCCCAGTTTTCACCTAGATTAGATACATGACGAACGCATTATTAACAACGAGGCAAAATGACAAGTAATCTTCAAAATTACAAATGGAAAGAAGGCATTTCAAAGATTATATAAAAATAAATAAATAAATAGCGTATGAAAGAGCAGAGATGATGAGTGGGTGGAAAAGAGCCCTTTTCTATCATCAAGTACATAAGTAGCATAAAGAGCATGAAGAGAGTTTATTATGCTCATGAAATATACATTATGGATGACATTTGAGAAAGTAAAGCTGATTCAATATTTGTCAATATTTTCCTTTCAGTGTTCCCCATTTGTAAAGTTACTAAAACTTATCTACATTAGTTTCAGCTGTGAACTTCTTAGTTTACGTGATCAATTACCTAATTCCTAATCTTAGGACTAGCAGTTGACTTAGCAATAACAGAAATCTCAACATTTCAATGGTAATGCAACAACTTCTAGCAGTTTCATCCCTACAAATGCATGTACAAAAAAATTAATACTCAAAAGTACAAGAGAGTCATCTCACAGTATGGAAGCAGTGACTGGATGGCATTCAAAAGCACAGGAGAGACCTCCTTCACTGGTCGGACCTCCTGAACCACATTGCAAAGTGAAAAAATAAATCAAATACTCCTCTGCCAGGTTAATTACTATTACGGGTGCATCAAACTCTCAGGTTCTCTGAGATAGAAAAAGAGCAATAAAAAACTACCTGTATGCATTTAGCATCACTTTGAAACCCCGAAATTATCAGTTGACGTATAATTTTTAGACACAACAACCATCTTTCACTTATTAAATAAAGCTCATCGTGATGCTGCTCCAGAGCATTTGGATCATAGCTTTGAGCGAGTGCTGAAAAACCATGTAGTATGGTCTGCACGTCACTCTGCCAAAGGCGCCAGCAGTAATCAAAGAAGTGGGAAGATATCTGCCATTAAAAGTATAAATGCATCATCCTCATATTTGAAACAGAACCATAGGTTGATATTATGTTTCAATGTATACACGAGAGGCAAAAAATTTTTGCAGTACTAGCAAAAAGAGCGAAAAATGTCCAAAGATCACAAAAAGACTGCCAAGAGCCAATGATAGTATAAAACACCTGATTGGTCATTCTACTACCACACTGTTTATATAATTTTATTGTGGCTTTTATTGCCATTTTATCTCAGAGGCGTAATACAAGAAATGATGATCATCAAACTTTAAAACTTGGCTTTCGCTTTACCTGGCTAGGTATATCTTCATTAGGATAGATCGATTAAGCAGAGAGGACAAATGGAGCAAATAATGACAGGAAGAAGAAATGAAGATATAAGTTCAGTAGTTGTACCTCTGCAAAGTTCCGCTGGTCTGCAGTTAGACGTTTCGTGGATAATTCCTTTAAGGTTCGGAAGAGAGTCATGAATATCCTGTGAGATGTAAGAACATCTGCTGACTGAAGCTGGTGTGCTAGGACCGAAAAGAGGTCTGACCTAAGAACGTCAAATCAGAAGATAATGCAGACAATTAGCTTAATGAAGGCACTCAATAATTGATATAAGTCACAGCATAGAGAAAGTAACTTAATGTTAGTGGGAAAACTCAGGACTTATCAAAGGAAAGCTCTAAATTTGAAGAAGAAATTTTCTTTCAGCAATATCTTCGATCATTGTTTGCCTACAAACAGCCTATGTCTTCTCCAATCCCCCATCCCATTATAGCAAAGAAGCTCCAAATCATATCCGCTGTCCACAAAAATTGGGATCTAGGGCAAGTACACAACTAATTTCATCAATCACTCATGACCAGTTTATCATGGCATTTCAGCTCATAAATGCCCACGAAGCAATTTATTCTTCAATCTCTTTACCGTGTTTTGTTTTTTCCAAATTAAATTGATTCTTTTAATCACACTAAAGCTAGCAGAAAGTAAGAAAACAAAGCATTCATGATGTTCAAACTTCAATAATAGATGGAGTTAAGACAAATGTCATTTATATCACAACAGTATATGGAAGAAACCAGAACACAAAAACAGAAGGCAATGGAGTGCAGAAAGTGCAGATTTTTTTTAAGGCAAACTCAGCACATTTTGAAATTGAGAGGCGATGAATTGTTTGGAATAGGATCCCAATTTAATGTTTCATACACAAGGAATCCAAGAATTCTTAGATAGTTTTATAAATGAATAACTTTGAAACTTAGTTGTATCTCTATGAAAGTGAAAAAAAAAAAAAAAAATCATCCAAATCTTTGTTTGTTATCGTTATGGATCTATATATTTTTATTTACTACTTTTTTACTATATTTATGTTTGATACGTATCAATAAGGTTTCATTACATGTAAACATAATTTAAAATTTATCTTGAAATTTTATTTTGTTATCTCATTATAGTAAGCCTAGGGTGGCTATCATGTTGTTGAAGGATCTAGAATATACACAAAGCTACAATAGAGTCGTCAATTTTTGCTTTATTTTGCAATAGAAGAGCAACACAAAAATTTTTAAAAAAACTTGACATTCGAACCCCAAATTTCTCATTAAACTTCAAAATGAACTTCAAAAAGAAAAACATCATACCAGCTTCAGGCGTAGTAAAGAACAATCAGTTGTGTTTGCGGCAACTCACACTTAAAAGTCCTTGAAAACACGAGTAGAATAAACTGGCTATCTAAAGCAAATAAACCTACATATATATAAAACCAAGAGATGTACCATTCTCTAGGATAATCGAACCGAGCAATTTTGGAGATGAGCACAGACAACATCACAGCTATCTGCAATGAAACAAATATAGGAAAGCACATTCAATTAGCAAAAACTAATATCTAAACTGAATAAACATGAGAGTATATAATGGTATAAATCAAACATGGACTTTAGACACCCTAACATGTTCATTATAAATTTTCTTAATCCAACAGTTACCAATAAATTGTCAATGAATAAAAAGGATAAAAGAAAATTGAAAAGATTTGCACAATACCTTATCATTCTCTTCTCTAAGATGTGATAATAGTTTTCGTCTCAAGTGGATTTTCTCTTCATTGCTTATTGCCCTGCACAAAGATTGCAGACAGTGGTATAAGCATTAAGTCATAAAAAAAGAAAAAATCTCAAAGGCCTTGCTCAGAATAAATCATGTATAAAACTTCAATTCAATTAAACTCCTGCAAAATAATGTCAATGTTTTTTCATGATTTCATGTCTTTTGAAATGACTTAATTTTTTTTTGCTAGCTGAACTAATTGAACTTAAAAAAAAAAAAACTGAATTTCAGGAACTATATACATTCCAAGCACAAGAACTGACTAAATATAATTGACAAATATAGCCTTGTTTGAAATAAATTGCGTGCAATATTTCAATGCAATTGAACTTTTGCAAACTTATTTTATTTTTTGCATGATTTCATTTCCTTCAAAACAACTTGTAAGTGGAAAAAAATTGAATTCTTGCAATTGTGGGCTTCCCAAATACAATAATTCACAAAATATAATTCAAATAAATAGAACTTTCCAAACACATTTAAACTCCAATAGATTCAAAACACTCATTAAAAATAAACCAAAGATTAATGCAGTATCCAATCAAAAGAAAAAAAAAATAAAAAGCCACAACAAGTACACAAAAATCATCTAAAAAAAAGTTCAAGATCAGTAAATGAGTAATAGCACAAAGTCTTACGAAGAATCCCGACGGTTCCTCCAATAGCGATTGATACTATTTTTGAAATACACCGAAGCTAACAATCGAACATCAACCTGAGACACTAAATCTTTCGCAGTTATCACTTCCTGCATTAACATCAATTTTCTCTAAACCATCAATACTACAAACATGCAATAACACGCATTACAAGAAAACCAAAACTAAAACCCTAGAAAATGACACAGAATCCAAGAAAATAATAAGTTTTCACCATTAGACAAGAGCAGAAACCAGGCCTGCTCTCGAACTCAGACAGCGCCGTTTCAGCTGGTTTGCGCACTCTATCGTCACCGCTCATTGAATTTGTTAAAAACGAGTATATCATCGGTAAATCGGAACCTGACAGAGCCATCGCCATGCCAATTTCAAAAGCTTTAATCGGCGAATCGGATCGAGAAGAATCTTTTGGCTGATGAAGAGTCTTATAAATGAATAGTACTGAAAGATTTATGGAGGTTTATGCGTGTGTATAATGATAATAATTAAACAAAAAAAATGGTGATTTTGTATTGTGGAGTGTGAAATGTGTTGAAGTAGAGAAATGGCTGGCGTTTTGCGCGTTTTATTCTTGCGTTAAGCACAAAACGGCAACACGAAAAATGGAAGCTTGAGCTGATTAGAGGAGTAAAGAGAGCGAGACGGTAGCTGCTGTTCTGTTTCTTTGTGCTGCTTTGGTGTTTAGAAACTTGAAGGCTTTTGATTAGCATGTGGGGAAGCCTACCTTATTTATTATGCATCCCCTTCTACACACAATATAAATATAGAGAAATGTGCATGTTTTTATTGTTTTAAATATAAATATAGGTGCCAATGAAACTTGGATCAAATGGTCCACATGGAGGCACTCATGATATTAGGTCATAGGTTTAAGTTGTAGATGTGTCAAAAATCAAGACTCTTAATCCTTAATTATCACCATTAGACAAAAAATATTTAACACTCTATATATAACTATAAATAATAATAATAATATAATACCTAGATAATATGATAAGATAGATATTCGATATGATATATATAGAGTGTAATCCCCAGCCAATATTGTTCGCAATAAGTATCACCAATCGGATGCATCTAGTACGGGTTTGAGGAGAAGACAGAACGCTTCAACGGTTTGGCAAGCTATGGTCAAAGCCTATCCTCTTATTTCTGCTGGGTCACAGATGAGAGTGGGGAATGGGAAGCGTACGTTATTTTGGCTTGATAAATGGTTGCTTGATGTCCCTTTATTATAGACTGCTTTGAGCGAGATTAGTCTTGTGACTAAACACAAATCTGTTGCAAGTTATTGGATTTTTGGACAAGGATGGAACTGGGAAATTCTTCAGGGCTTGTTACCTGTTCATGTGCTAATTAGGCTCTCGGCTTGCTTGGTGAGGGTTAATAATGATATTGAAGATCAGCTCTGCTGGGCTTTTTCTCCTAACAGAAATTTCACGGTGAAATCAGCTTATAATATGCAGCAACTAGCTAATAGGGATGTTAACAGAATTTGGAAGGTGATTTGGCATCTCAATGTTCCTGCAAGGATTCGTTCATTTTTGTGGATGCTTAGACATGGTAGAGTTCTGTGTAATGTGGAGCGAGTTCGGAAAGGCTTCACTACCGACTCGAACTGCCCTCATTGTATTGGAAAAATGGAAACACTTTTGTATTTATTTAGAGATTGTTTGATGGCCTCTGATATCTGGAAATCTGTCATGCCTTCAAATTATATTCGGGGGTTTTAGACCCTTCCTTTTGATGATTGGGTATGGATTAATCTGACGGCTAGAGATGTCGAGAATCAGTATTCTAAATGGTCAGATAAATTTGCTATTATTTTGTGGTGGTTGTGGAAATGGCGTTGTAATCTTGTTTTCCGGGATGAGAGAGTTCCTCTACATCTACGAATTTAATGGATTGGTGATTATTGTCAGGAGGTGAGAGGTGCTATGGAAGCTAATAGGAATAATTTGATTCCTTCCAAGGTTTATGTTGATCAGTTGATTCATTGGACACCTCCCCCGAGTGGTTGGGTCAAGTTAAACACAGATGGGTGCAGTAAGGGAATGAATCAACAAGCTGGTGGTGGTGGGGTTCTTCGTGACTCGTCGGGAAAGTGGATTTCAGGGTTCATGCTGAACATAGGTGCTTACAACACTATTGGTGCTGAGTTATGGGCTGTTATGCAAGGTTTGGCACTTGCATGGAGTTATAGGTATGCTCAAGTTATTGTAGAGGTTGACTCGGCGGTCGTGGTTGATTGGTTAAACCAGAAACTCACCTACGAAGGAATACATGCTAATCTTGTGTTTGCATGTTTGGAATATATTAAAAAAGAATGGGTGGTGATGGTTTTGCATACTCTTCGGGAAGGGAACTTTGTAGTAAACAAGTTAGCTACTGATACCTTGATTCAGCCTTTGGGAGTTCTAGTGGTTCAGTCCCCGTCGGATAAAGTAATTCGTTTGTTAGAAGGAGACAGAGCTGGGGTCTCCTGGGTTAGAAGAGTGAGAGTGGATTAAGTCTTTTTGTTTGGCCTTGTGCCCTCCCTTTGTATCCAAAAAAAAAAAAATTATATATATATATATATATAGGCATTATTGTTCAAAAAAAATATAAATATAGGTATAATACTTTTACAATCCCTTGTACTTGGTATAATTTATCAGTTTGATACCTCAACTTACAGTTTTACCATTTTAACACTTAAACTTGCCTAAAATGCACTAATTTGCACTAATCAAATGACATAATGCATTTACCACCCCTTGTACTTGCCACTTTTTATTAGTTTAACACTTTTACTTGCAGTTTTTTGTCAGTTAAACCTTTAAGATGTGGCACAAGCAGATTCGCTATTATATACCACGTGTGCAGATAGGGGTTTCAAAATTGTATTTTAATCAAGTTCAGGCATTAAAATGGCAAAATGATAAGTTGAGGTGTTAAACTAACAAAAAGTGACAAGTACAGGGGTCATGGATGTATTATGCCTAAAAATATATAATGTCCCCATAAGTAAGGTGTGGACACCTAAATTTAAAAAGCAGGATTCGAATCCTGGTCCCCCTTGCTCAGGTGTTTGGACGTATATCAAATGGAATGATAGGGTAGTCATAGTAGGATTTACTGCAATGTTGATGGGATGGTGTTGGTATATGCACTCTTTTGCTTAGTGTTTTTATTTTTACTAATTACTTATTGAACTTCATATAGTCGCAAAGTTTAAGTTTTATGCTCTTAGTAAACAATGTTAGATTCAACAAATATAGAATTCTTCTTTTTAGATTCAACAAATATAGAATTCTTCTCATTTCATGGTTGCTTATATTTTACCTGAATTATGCTTGTATAATTTTGATGCGCTATAGCATGCAATTTTTTTTATCGTACTCTTTTGCACTCCCCCCACCTCCATTGCTACTTTCATACTAACACGAAGGCACATATCTGTCAAGTTAGACTGGCGATGGTTGTGGTTGAGAGTGCTGCTACGTATATATACATATATTATGCAAAAGACCTTTATTGATTCATAAATGGGATGCTAAATTCTTCAACCGATTGTCCAAGACACTGCACCAGTGTCTACAATATAGGAGTGCACGAGCAAGGGAAGGAATGTCTAGCAACTACTTTAATTTTCGTAGAGAAGAAAGCATCCCAGTGTAAAAAACTCATCGTAGTTCAAAAAACACACATTGTAATTTTACAGAACATTAAATTATTAATCCAACAACCTAAATTTTGTATTCAACTTGCTTTTTTTTTTGTTGGTAAAAATTTTTAGATGGACCGTCGGTAGGGGTGTAAATGAGCAGAGCTGAGCCGAGTTTTGGTTAGCTCGGACTTAGTTCATTTGTAATTGACCCGAACTCGTTATTCCGCTTGGTATTCATGAGCTTAAACGAGACTAAACAAGCCTAAAGAAATTTAAAAAAAATGCAGATTATAAATTAAAATTATACATTAAAAATTAAAAATAAATTATTTATTAAATAAATTACAATATATTTAATAAAAATTATGATTTTATGATTTTATTCTAATAATACTTTTTCTAAAATATTTTTTACAATATGAATTTATATATTATATATCTAAAATAAAATTAAAATTATAAGCTGACTCATGAGCTTCTATTCGAGCTTGTTCTCGATTTTCACGAGCCGAGCTTTGTAGAGCTTGAGCTTGGCTTGTTTATTAAACGAGCTCAAATGAGCTTTTTTCGAGCCGAACACCGAGTTGCTCGTGAGCAGCTTGGCTCGTTTACAACCTTATGGACCGGTTCGAGCGTGCCAGAGAAATTTTTCCTCAATAAATTTTGACTTCTTTCAGATGATTTTGCAGGTTCTCAAACTCCTTTATGAATTTGAATAAAGCGTATTGTAAAAACAAGGGAAAACGAAATTTTATATTAATAAAATGCTATTATAAGCTGATAAAGAAAAATAAAATTATAAGGAAGCAAAACAAGGTTGTTTTTACAATGTAAACTAGGAAGAAGCAATGATTGATTAATTGGTTGATGATTAGTTGATAATTTGTGTTGATGATTGATGATGATGATTGTTGGACTCCCTAATGATTTTGCTGTGCCTCTATTTACAATCATAGTATTTATTTCTCCAATTAATTTTTATCTCAAAGGTCATTATCAGTTTGGGGAAATAAATTCATATAACCTTTTCAGTACGTGATTCACTTCCCCAAGTCATTCAACAGTCAACTTCTCCAAAATCTTCTATCTTTGCCACTAAGTCACTGACGGGCCGGGTTTTAGATATTTTCGGGCATCGAAATTTAATTAATTAAAATTGGATCATAACTAATGGGCCTTGATATATTTCAACCAATAATCAAATATGGGTCCAAACAATCTCTTTGGTTTTTGACAAATTACATTTTATAAATTCACCATTTATATTCATCATTCGCAAAGAAGCAAGTCATTGAATTTTACTTTATAATGCATCATTCTAAATAAAGAACAATATTATATCATAATTATACAATAAAAATAAAGTTCATTGAATTTATGTATAAAGAAGATTCTCTTAAAAAATATTTCTAAAACTAATATTATTTTATTGATAAATTATAAAAATACCTTGATGGTAAAAGTTCATCCAGTGAATTATAGCAACATTTTATTCCAATCCTCCTTTAAAGGTCTTGCAAGTGGGAATGGATGATTCCTTATATTCAAGTCAATGCAAACACTCTTTAAGCTACTTTGACTGCATGGTAAAATTTGAAAACTACGAGACTCAATTTTTCATTATTTTTTATAGGATTGCACATGCTTAAATATAAAATGGCTTTATAACTTATGGGATTATTTGTTCATTTTCCTGCAAGAAAATTTGTTACATATTTAATTTTTAGAAAATAAAAAAAATTATGGAACAAAAAATTTATGTTTAACCAAATGAAAAATACCTTGCTATATTCATAGTGTGATACACTATCATTTGAAGCAACTATGACTGGTAATGAATGTTTGTCTTATTTAATTCTAAATTCTCATTATTCAAATGCTTCATATACTTCAACATAAAAGGTTTTTTAAACTCGATTAATCGTTCAACGTTGTTATCTTTATTAGCAACATTTCCTTTCTCATCTTTAGGTATGCCTCTATTATTTTCACCATCTAATGAATTTGCTATCTTTTAGATAGCATAATTTATTTCATGCAATGTTTTTACAATTGTATATGAAATTTCTCGATTTCCATGATTCTTATTTTCAGAAATCAACGTTCTTATATCCTCACAAAGACCTCTAATTTCATTTGTTAATGATTCCATTCCATGATGTATAGTATGCACACTATATTTTCTTTCAATTTTGAAGGTCCATTGCTTACTTCAGTATCGAATTTAGCTTTTTGTTGTTCTTCTGTGGAAATCAATCTCGGCATTATAAGAAGCAATGTTGTAATGGCCTTATTATTAATCATTATTAAAAAAAAATGATTCCTATAATTTAATATCATTGAAAATAAAGAATGATTAAAAATCTAGCTAAATTTTGAGAGCTCAATCATACAAATTAATATCATAATATGAGATGATTATTATCTAATGATAGGTCATATGTATAACCAACAAATGGAACAACTAGTTAAAGAGGGCAAATAGTTTTTACCTTACCAAATGTATCATAGTCCCAAACTTCAAGAATTAGAATATATTATGCAATTCATCTTTAATAACAAACTCAAGAGTTTGATTCCAAATACGGTTCAAGCTGTCATTTACAACCCGATGAAAGAAAAATTATACATACAGTGAGTCTATCACTTTGAAAAATTACAGTGCACAGATGAGCAAATAGGAAACCAAGGCAGGTAAGCACAAAGCACATGAAACTTTTTTATAAAATTGATAAATGGGACATGAACAATGTGTTGGGTTTTGCGATATAAAACGCAGCAAAAAATTAAAAATTTTATCACAAACCCGAACCACGATCCATGTAATTCAATTAACTGATTTAATTAGGGTTTCCAAAACCTTACCACGAATGCAAGTAGAGGCAAGGTTGCTGGAAGGGAGAGAGGAGGTTCACACCGGTGACACCCTACCTCGAGCTTTTTACTTTCTTTGATCGAATTGAGACGTCTCCAAAAAGATGCGTCATCTACTGGTATCCACACGAACAACCTTTGATTCAAAATGAATCTATGTGTGCTAGCACTTTTCTTAATTGTCTCACAAAATCAAGAACGAAAGAACTCTGTGTTTCGTTTTCTCAAAAGGGAGAGAAAATGACTTTTAGGTAGCTGAAGTGAAAGGTGTGTGTGAAACCCTAAAGAACATGATATGTTTATAGACGTCTCAATTAGGGTTTCACTTACCAAAACACCTTTTGGTATATACCACTTTTAATTTTGATTTGATTTAAAATACCAAAACAAAAATATATTTTCCTAGTTATTTAAGATAACCATTACCTTAAATAAATAAATAAATATACGAATTTATATATATTTATTTATTTCCACAGAGTTTAACTAGGCTTGGTAAATCCATATTCGTTTTGGGCCTATTTTAAGTGTGTAACCCTGTAAGTTCAAATAACGTTAGCAGTGGGCCTAAAATCCTAATTTGGGCCTACAAATCATAATTGGCCTTTAGCAAGACATTATGACTACCCAAGTTATGTGAAGGCCGATAATCCGACATAACCTTATTACAGATAACATTATAGTCCCTTTATCACATGATATCTTAATTGAACATAAGACATAGTTTATGTCATCCTTATACAATTTAATAATATTATGACTTGATTCCAAGTAGACGGAGAATGATAACTCTTTATCAATTCACTTCAGCATGGCCATGCATTTTCTTTCAGTCTATCTTATCAAGGGGCCCATAGATATCTTACTCATATTAAATGAGGGATAAATTCCTTCTCAATCACTCACATTCCTCACATAACTCATTTCATATCCAACAACATTCTATTTCATCATTTTGTTAAAGACAATGTTAGAATGCGTCAAAATATAAAATAGTTATGTGGAAATCCATGGTGATTTCGAGGTCGAAGGACTAAAATAATATTACTGTAATGAGAAATACTTATGACAATTATCTTTGTAGTATTCTCATAGTGGGTTAATCCAGTACATGATTTCTTAAACAAGTACCTATGAGTTGACTTAATATCTCATATTCATGATTAGTAAAACATAATCATCAATCAACACCATACTAGCCTTAATTCATTAATATTTCTATAATAAATAAATGGCTAGGAATAATCTGAATAGAACTCATATTTTAATCTAAGGGTTTTACTATCAAGTCACATACTTGATGACCTTAGAAAGAATTAACTATTCATTTAATTATCATAAAAAGAAAATGATAATGGAAATACCTCTTTATTAATAAAATGATAAAGTCAATACATAGTCATATATGATTGACCTAGTGCATATCACTAACAGTCTCCCACTTGCACTAGGCTCAATCAATATCGTATCTAATACCCATGGACCTAGTATGACTCTCATGCTTAGTCTATGGAAGAGGCTTAGTTAGTGGATCAGCAACATTATCATTTGTAGGTACTGTGCATATCTTCACGTCTCCTCTCTCAATGATTTCTCGAATGAGATGATAATGCCTGAGTATGTGTTTGGATCGATGATGTGATCTGGGCTCCTTAGCTTGAGCTATGGCTCCATTATTGTCACAATACAAGTTCATTGGATCTGATATACTAGGAACAACACCTAGTCCAGTTATGAACTTATTGATCCAAACAACCTCCTTAACTGCTTCTGAGGTAGCTATATACTCAGCTTCTATTGTAGGATCAACAACGGTGTCTTGCTTGAAACTCCTCCAGCTCACTGCACCTCCATTCAAACAAAACACATAACCTGACTGTGATCGAAAGTCATCTTTGTCAGTTTGGAAGCTGGCATCAGTGTAACCAATTACAACTAGCTCATCTTCCTGACCACCATACAGTAAAAATGCATCCTTAGTTCTTCTCAAGTACTTAAGGATATTTTTAACTGTTGTCCAGTGATTTTCACCTGGGTCTGACTGGTATCTGCTCGTTGTGCTTAAGGCATATGATACATTAAGTTGAGTACATAACATTGCATACATAATAGATCCAATAGCAGATGCATATGGAATCTTACTTATGCGGTCTCGCTCATC
>CATIWK010186938.1:0-11219 GCA_949634005.1 Mallotus japonicus
TAATATTAGTATTTTATTTAAAATAGATTGTTTAATAAAAGTTAATATATTCATTTTTTTTGAAATTATATAGATAAAATTATCTATAATATTTTTTATTATAAGCATTAAATAATTTTGTACCATACATACTATTGTTAATATTTATATCATATAATCTACATATGATGTCTATATATGTAATTAAATATACTATCAGCAACTACTACTATAATTTTACCAAACACTTAATATCATTTAGCTATCAGCTATCAGTCACCAGCTATCAGCTATCAGCTACCAGCAATAACTATCAGCTATTAGTAACAGTTTAACCAAACAGGCCCTTGGTATAATTTATTAATTTGACATTTCAACTTACATTTTTGCTATTTCAATACTTAAACTCACCTAAAATATACTGATTTAATAGCATAATACATTTGTCACCTTTTGTACTTACCATTTTTTGTTAGTTTAATACATGTACTTACAACTTTTAGTCAATTAAACTCTTAAAATATGACACATGTTAATTCGTTATTACATGCCACGTGTTTTGACAGAGTTTTGAAATTGTATTTTAGGTGAGTTCAGGTGTTGAAATGAAAACACCGAAATGTAATTAGTATAATAAAAAAGTATGAGAATATATGTTTATGGAATAATACATTTACAGCTTCCTATATTTGGTATAATTTATTAATTTGATATTTCAATTTACACTTTTACTATTTTAATACTTAAACTCTCCTAAAATACACTAATTTAATAGCATAATACATTTGCTACCTTTTATACTTGCCACTTTTTATTAGTTTAACACGTGTACTTACAGCTTTTAGTAAGTTAAATCCCTTAAAATGTGACACATGTTGATTCATTATTACATACCATATGTTTTAAGGGAGTTGTAAAATTGTATTTTAAGTGAGTTGAGATGTTAAAATGATAAAATTGTAAATTGAAATATCAAACAATAAAAAATAATAAGTGTATTCTATATTTTATAATACAAAATGCACCATCCAATTCATAATTTATCCATTATTACAATTCAACTATTCCAGTAATAAAATCATTGGATTTTTGGGTTGGTGAAAAGTATGTAGATTTTTGGATTAAAATTTGGAGTGATTTGACCTTTAAATAGAAATTTTTAGACTACTTATTACAAAATTGAAATTTAATTTATTTGACCCTAAATGCAAGTTGAAGGGGTTGTCTTGTCCGAGAAAGAAACTATACAATAAACAACAAACAAAGGTCAAAAACCAAAGCTAAAAAGAACAAAAAATAAAAATGTAGTGATGGCCTACAGAAAGCGGGTCCTACACAAAACTGCAAAAACTGAAGAGAACGACTCGGACTGGAAATGGTATTCGCATGCACTGTCAATTCGGGAAACGATCTGTCGTACAGATCCCACGTGGCAGAAACCAGCCAATGAGACACTGAAAGGCGTTAAAAATGCCTCGTTTGGACCAGTTAAAAAAAAAAAAAAAGGTCGCTTTCAATGGGCATGACACCGCAGACACTAAGTCGGCGTCTGCGGCGCGTCCTTGTCGGCTTCCCTGTTCTGTCCGTAGGTTATGGTGTCGGCTAACGCCGGCTACTTTCTCTTTTACTGTTACCCAAAACCAAAATTAGCCTTTTGCCCTTTCTTCCCCAGTTAAACTTCGAACTGTTTGTTAGCTTTTTTGTTATAATTTGCTGGGTTTTAACTACTTTGTCTGTTGATGTGTTCCAGGTTTAAGGGGCTCTTGCCTTTTTTTTTTTTTTTAATTAAAAAATAAAACATTGGTTAAAAGAGGTATCTGCGGTCTTCTGATCATTGGTTTTGAACCGGACACTTTTTGTGTTTTACTTCCTTACTGCATACATGCGAATTGGGGAGCGAAGGGATCGACGTTAAAAGTCTGTAATGCCCTCTGTTGATTCCCATAATTTCTGTCTTTGCCATTTTGTGGGTTTCTGTGTAGTTGGCTCCAGGCTTAAAAAAAAAGAAAAAAAAAGAATCCAAAAAAAAAAAACACTACTTTGCTTCCCTACTTCCAATGCCTATTTATAATTTTGTAATACACTTAATTTAGATATAAATAAAAATTTAGATATTTTATTTTTATTGATTAAGTATTTTATACTTAAATTATGTGTTATTCATTCAACTACAGAGTGTATTACACTAAATGTAGACAAAAATTTTCCATTAGATATTAATATTAAAATTTTTTTATTTTTAAATATACTTTTATATTTTAAATTGAATGTGACGTATAGAATCGTGTTAAATAATTATTAAAGAATTTTTACTGATCTTATATTTTTATCTAAGTTGAACTAATTTAATTACAGTTTAATACACTCTAAATACTAGTAGTTCAGATAAAACAAACAAATAAATTAATAATAATAATAATATAAGTTGCATATTTAATATAATTTAATATATTATAATACATTTAAAATGAAAATTTATGAACATATAATTATATATGTCATGTATAAATAATAAAAAATTATAAATTTAAAATTTAAATTTAATTGACTATCAATTAAGAGAAGAAATATTAATAAATAAGATTTTAAAAAGAAAAAATATCTTAAAAGAAGAAAATAACAATATATTAGTATACTTTTGATTATCAATTAAAAAATTACAAAATAACATAAATATTTTTTAATTTATTTTAACAATGTAAACAAACAATTTAAAATCCCTTTGTCTATTTGTAAAATGAGTCAAAACTGATAAGAAGAATAAAAAAGCTGATTGGGATTTATGATAGGTTGGAATTTTGGATGGTCTTCACTCTACGATGCACACCAAAAAGAGCAAAAGCCTATTTTAGTAATTAAACACTCTCTGTAACAAAACCCCTCCAGCAAGCAAAACCTGTACTGTCCTCTAAAACACCCTCCTCACCACCACCACCACCCTACAGTGTACCGCACCACTCTACAAATCCTCATTTCACCAATAATTTTTCTATATTTCTATCTTCTTCTCCTCTCCTCTGCTCTGCTATACTCTCATATTAACAACACTCAACAACAAAATGGTTGCAATCTTTTGCATTTTCCTCATAAGTCTCTTCTCTTCACTTACTATTTCACACCAGCAGCAGCTCAACTCCGTTGAACAAGACTCGGTTTACCAGGTTCTTTCCTCTATCAACTCAGCCATCTCCTGGCCTGCTGTTTTTCCACCTGATGACTTTTGTTTCTCCCCTCCACATGGTGTCGTTTGCGAATACTTCACTGAAGATGACGCTACCGTTTCAGTTCATATAACAGAGCTGAGTTTTGGGTATGTTTCTGATTATACTCCAAACCCACCTTGTTCTTCTAATTCTTCGCTCAACCCACTTCTCTTCTCTTCCTTTAAGTACCTTCGCAAGTTGTTTTTTTACAAGTGTTTCCTGGAAACACCTGTGTTGGTGCCTAATGTTTCTGTAGCCAGTTTTGGGTCTACTCTTGAGGAGCTTGTGTTTATTGAAAACCCAAGTCTTGTTGGGTCTATCAGTAACATTATTGGTAATTTTACTAATTTAAGGAGGTTGGTTGTGTCTGGTAATGGGGTTTACGGTGATATTCCAGATGGGATTGGTGGGTTGGTTAATATTGAAGAAATTACTCTTTCAAGAAACAAGTTAACTGGTGGCTTGCCACTTGCTTTAACCAAGCTGAAGAAACTGAGAGTCTTGGATTTGAGTCAAAATCATTTTGAAGGAAATGTACCTGAGTCCATAGGTAATTTATGTCAGGTTTTGAAGCTTGATTTGAACTCTAATGGGTTCTATGGTAAGATCCCAGATACCATGGTTAATTTACAGAATTTGGAGTTCTTGGACTTGAGTTTTAACCACTTTGGTAACTTTGGAATTCCATTATTTTTAGGGAAAATACCCAGATTGAGAGAAGTGTATTTGAGTGGGAATTTACTGGGAGGGTACATTCCAGAAATATGGGAAAATCTTGGGGGTGTTTCAGGAATAGGATTTTCTAACATGGGTTTGGTTGGGAAGATTCCAGCATCAATGGGAGTTTACTTGAGGAATTTGTGTTATTTAAGGCTTGACAATAACAAGCTTGAAGGGGAAGTGCCAAAGGAGTTAGGGTTTTTGGAGTTTGTGAATGAGATTAATTTGGAGAACAACAATTTGAGTGGTGAAATTCCATTTACTGCTAATTTTACTGCCAAGGTTGGTGAAAAGCTGAAGTTAAAGGGTAATTCCAGGCTTTGTCTTGGTAAAAATGAGGGCAGTTTGGTGAATTTGAAGCTGTGCAACAAATCAGATATTGCTAATTCGGTTCTTTTCAAAGAAGGTGATTCTGTTGCTTCTTTATCATCAGGGCAGGTGGTGTTATCTTCATATTGGTCTTCATATGGGTTAATTATTTTGGGTCTTTGCCTGTCTTTGCTTTGGTAATTTGGTGGAATAGTAGTGGCTAACACAAAGAAACAGATCTAATACTCTTTTTCCATAGTAAATTTTTGGGTGACAAATAGAGAAAATTATGTAATTATGGCTTTTGTTGGTGAAATTAGAAAAACCACAGATTCTTACTTAGGGTTGTTTTTCAATCTGTAAAGTTAATGAAGTTTCTGTTTGTTTGAATTTTTTTTTTTTTTTTTTTTTTTTTGCCATTTTCAATATAGTCAAATTTATATGAATTTTGTTTGAAATTGTGAGACATAGGGTAGGGTATCAATTCCCTATTCTACTAATAATAACTGATAGATGTGCCTGAAGCTGAAAGGTTGGTGTTTGCAATCTCAACATAGCAGGTGTGATGTGGGACTAATGAGGGCTAAAGACAAAGGCAAAATCCCTCCCAAGTACATGGATCAAATTGACATGGGACTGCCCCACTCTTGGTTGTGGTGGTAAGGGTGCTTTGGGCACTTGTGGAAGTAGTCGGTTCAAATCCCCACTCCACCTTCCCCCTCCCCTCTAATCTAATCTAACAACTAACAAATTTGGTCAAAAAAAATTGACATTGGACACCACAAAGCACTAGTACTCAAGTATTATTTTGTTACATGCAAGAAGATAGGGTCAAGAAACATGCAATGATTTAACCATCATCAAAGATAAAAGTATGTCCCAGTTTTTAATGATTTCCACAGGTTTTTAAGCTCAGAACACAGTGATGTTGTTGATCATAAAAACTCTTTACAGAAATGTTTGATGGAGGTCTTAAAGAATATAAAAAGAGAAGTGAAGCAAAAGTGAACTCTCTTTGGTTCAACTAAAATGATTCTAGCTACAAAAGTACAACAATTAAAACCAAAAAAAAAAAAATTACAGGAAACATTCTCAAGAAAATCCATTTTCAGCATCTTCTTCAAAAGCAGGTTGACAGAGGTCACTATTAACAGACCTAGACAATGAACCAGATTCAGAACTACATTCTGCAATATCTGAAGAAGAAGCTTGTGGTTTTACTGGAGTTGTTTTTGAGTTGGAACCATCTTTTGATTTCTTTCGCCTGCCTTTCTTGGGAATCTCAGGTGGGTTCGATGCTGATGAGTCACTGGTTTGATCCTTATTATGTCGAGTTGATGATTTGCCATCGCCTGATTCTTTTGCTGCATTTCTTGATAATTTCCTAGATTGTTTTGACTTTTCTGATTTTTCTTTAATTGGAGAATCACTACCACCATTGCCATTTCCATTACCAGCTCTTTCTGTTGATCTTGATCCTCTTGGCAATTCTGAGTCTAATCCTCTCGACCTGCTTGATCCTCTTGATGAACCTACTTCCACATTTTGCATTCAAATTCATGATATTTATAATTCATCAATTTTGTTCAATTTCATGATTCAATAAAAATGTATAACCAAACCTTCATCATATAGTATTAGAAAACAGGAAAATTTGGAATATATTTTTTTTAATTAATTGATAGCAATATTACCAGCACGAGAAATTCTTATCTCCAGATGTATCACAACAATAGTAATATTTATAACACATAACAAAACATTTGGACTATGTATTATAAATCTGATATTGAATATAATATACTAGAAATAGGCAAAAATCTCCTTATTCTGAAACAATTTGAGCATCACTTGCTCACAATATTGAAAAATGTAAACATTTTTTTTTTTGTTATTATGTTGATTTGAGTTCTTTTACTTTATATATATCTACATAAAAGTAAAAATATTTTCATAGTACATAGAATTAATATAATAAAATTGTAAAAAATATTTAGAATATATGTTAATTTTCTAAAATTTTGTGTGTTTTTTTTTTGGGTAGAGAAATTTTGTGTTTTTTAAAGTTTATGTTATTTTTGTAATCCATTAGTTTAATTTCTTTACGTTCTATTTGAGTTAACCTTGTTGATTTTATCATGAAAAGTGAAAATTGAACATAGGAAACATTATTTTATAAAAAAAATAATTCAAAGATGGTACTCAAAGGATGAAAGAAATCAGTTACTATACCTTCAGAAACCGAACTTCTTATTGAATTTTCCTCTCCATTGCTGTCTAAAGGACCAGATGGAAATCCACCAGGCGCCCCTTTAAAATCATTCATCTACATTAACATAATTAAAAAAAAAAAATACTTTAACCAAATATTTAAATTATATAATCATTAAATGATCCCCAAGAATTTATAATTGTAACTAAAAATTATAAAAAAAACATTGAAAAGAAAATGAAAATACCCAGCTTGGAGATGAATCCACTGAGGGACCATCCCAACCAATGTGGGCAACATGCTTTACATCTGTAGGATACCCGATTTGCATTTCAGGCTCTTTCTCATTATCTGCAGCATTTTTCATGCTAAAATTAGTTTTTTTTTTTTTGAAGGAAGTGAAACAATTTGATTGTTTTATAAATATAGTGTCGTGTGTGAAAAAAAAAAGGAAAAAAAATTCATACCAAATATTTGAGATATGTATCTTAGACCCTTTAAAAGGCCCTTCATCTTGTTGTTTGACATTATAATAAGATAAATATATATATATAGCTATATAAAAATATACATATAAATGTTAGGCTTTATAGGAAACAAAGTAGTAATGTTTTCCCCATATTGTCTTTTGTGAGTGTGGAGTCATATATTGAACTTCAATTCTGAAATCAAAGAAAACAATAATTAAAAACAGAATTTAATACTCAGAAAAATTTTCATAAATTATATTTGACTATTGAAAAAAAAAACCTGTTTCGATAATCATCGATGAATCAATGAATTCTGGATCGAAAATGCATTTTTAATAAACTCGATTTTGTAATAACAAGATATTACAATCGTGTTGAATTCAATGAAAAGGAGAAAAAACAAACATTAAAAAAAAAATTAAAAGATCAAAAACATGCAAATGTTTTTGACAAATGTGTAGAAATGTGAGGAGAAAGGAAAAGGGATGAATTAGGAGAGAAATTGGTGTTTAAAGCAAAAATTACGTTAATTTGATGGCTATTAATCAAAAACCAAAAATAAAAAATATCGAATTTTTCGGTTTGAGAATGAAGAGGAAAAACTAAAATATATATATTTATGTATAATTATATTCCTTCTTCATTGCCTAAATATAGCAACCTTTTAACAAGTCTTTCTTTTGATCTAATTCTCAACAAATTGATAATGCAACACGGTTGTGTACTTATTGGTGCTTGCTTATTACTCGGCTTCGAGAATACATTTATTTACATTGATTAATTATAATAAGATTATTACTATACACACTTTTATTTATTTATTTGTCATTATCCTTTTTTTTATTTCTTTATTTTAGATTCTATCCGAGTTTAAAATTTACATTCTAAAAATTGCTCCACTATTATATAATTCTTTCTTTTATATACATAATATAACATATTCATTCAAATGAGCGTATATATGTATACCAGGTTAATCATTCTGAAGGTTATCAAACTTCGTCTTCATTTCAATTTAGTTATTAAACTTTGATTTATATATTTTTGGATGCCAACTTCTATTTAGTTTCAAGACAGTCACTTATGAAATTTTATGGTCCTTAAATAATCAGTATTACTATTTTAATCCAAAATTGAAGAAATTTAACAAATCAGCCCATATTTTATTGATTAAGCATAAGCTTAATGGGAAACCGAATAGTAGAACTTTTTGTAATTTTTCAACTAAATTAAAAAAAAAAAAAAAAGAAAACTAAAATTGGAACCAATTAACATTGAAGAAGTTATCAAAAAGAAATAAATAGAAGTTTAATATACAAACTGCAAAAAGTCAAAAATTGTGTGACTATCACTATATTTAACTTATATGTACCTTTTTAGATGACGTAGAATTGTAATTTTATCTCCATGTAGTAACTGATGTATTCCATATCTCTATAGTTTTTTTTTTAATTGAATGAAATGTAACTTTAAATTGTTGGTTTTGAACCAGAACCTGAAGGACAATGTTTGGAAAGAGCTTAATGCTAAGTACAGAAAGAAAGGTCCAACCTTTTTATTTTTAATTCATAATCTTCAATTTCATGTCATGTATGGAATTTGTTTATTTGAATGGATTAATTACTTTTTCAGTTTCTTCTACCATACTTCTCAGCAATAAATCTCAATGGATGAACACAGCTGCTATTTGTTTATGATCTAGACAGAAAAATGGGTAAATGAGTATTGATTCCATGATAAATTTCAATTCGTGTGTTTTAGTAATACACGCATGAGAAAGAGGCAATGCTTCATTTAAAATTTTCATTGTCGTTTCTTGAACCATAAAATAATTCTTTTAATATTAAATTAGTAGTTCAATGATCGAGCGTCTGTCTTATAATCTATTCAGACCATTATACGGAAAAAAATCGCACGTCTTGCAATTTCCAGGTTTGTATCAGTGATAATATCGCTACTTAATTATACAATCCAATGCAAGCAAAATTGGAAACCAAAAAAAAAAAAAAAAGTGAAAAAGAAAGATCAAGAAATTCAATCAGCATCAGAAGCAGAAGCAACACATCAAGCTTTCAAATTGTCCATTCCAACACTAGCCTGCAACAAGGTTGAAATCACATAAAAAATAATCAGTGAAGAAACACAGCACTTTGATTTTCTTTATTATTATTATTATGATTCTCCACTGGAACATTTATTTTGCAAAATTCAGACTTAAGTGTTGAAATCTTACCAAGAACTTGTGATTCTCTTCCAGGAGTGGTCTAAAGCTTTTGCAGAACTTTTCCATGTCAGAATTAATGTCACCTTTTCCACCTATAATATCCATAAATTTCTTCCTGTCAGGAGCAAGCTTCAAGGCCACCTGCATTTCAATTAAACCCAGTGAAGCAGCTCATGAGCATTTCTAGATGCACATAAGATCCTGAGTTCTGAACATTAGATTATGCAAAAAAAAAAAAATAAATAATACTGTGAAACTTGAACTAGCTAGCCAGTGGTGCCACTTCTTCAGGGTCTTCTTGTATGAATCAGAGCAAACTTGAGACATGGTCCAGTCTGGATGAGTTAACAAGTTGCTAAAAAGTTCTATCAAGAAATCCATGGCCCTGAAGCAATCAAGCACAAGAATGTATCTATCAGGTATCAAACATGAAAAGTTCTTCATTTTTTTTTGGGGGCTAGCATAAATCTGCTTAATGTACCTTGTCAACCAAAGTAGAGCGTTTGTGCAGCTAGATGAACCCTTTGCTGTTTTAGCATTAATCTCTGAACGAACTATACTCTGCAACAGGTTGAATTCTGAATTGTTGGTTAAATACTTATTCTCCAACCTCTGCACCAAAAAATAAAAAAAAATAAAAAATTATTTCTCATCACACAAAAAAAAAATTAATTCTTTTGATTTATTTTATTTTTCGATTAATTGATGTGTTTTATATGTCAGGAAAGAATATCGTACCGAAATATTACCACCAATATCAGATTTTACAATGGACATGGCAGATCCGAAACTATCTGAAATTCCATTAAAAAAAATATATAAATTAATTTCAATATTCTTGACAAGCAATTTAAATTATATCTGAAAAAATAAGAAATACAAATACCTAAAACAGGTAATATAGTTTTGCATAAATCCAAGAAAGGTTTTGTTAGAAGTTGTCCATCTTGAGATTTGACATGTTGAATCCCTTCTAAAGAGGCAGTGAAAACAGTACTTCCCTCCATTCTTGCAATTAATATTGGCAGTGGCACTGCATCTCATTAAAAAAAAAGTGCAATTTTTTTTTTTGTTAAATTGAAATAATTATATTCATCAATTATAAAAAATGCAAATGAACAAATTGATTGTTGCTGCTGCTAATTAATCTCTGGTTAAAATCATCATTGATAACAAAAACAAGAAAAAACATTATTATTATTACTATAAAAGAATAATTTTTTTTAGAAAAAAGAAAACGATAATTGATGAAAATAACCTGTGAAGAAAGGAGATCGAAATTCTGTGCAGAGAATTGAATGAGAGAGACAGAGGAAAATTAATTGGTTTGTGTTTATTCTTATATATTTATTTATTTTTTTGGTAAAAACTAAAGAACATGAAATGGTGATCCAGGTAATGTCAAAACGACAGCGTTTATGGAATTGCATTAGTTAAAGTGTCAACTAATTATCTGGATACCTCGTTAAGACTTGAAGGGTAAAAGGAAACTAATAAATAATTTAGGGTCCAAAATCAATTAGATAAAAAAAAATTCCTTTTTTTTTTTTAAATTATATAGAATGCACACACTTGGGTTAGAAACATGAGATGCTCCTTTATAAAATCATACTTCGTAATTAATGTGGGATTTCAAAGAACCAGCTTATTTCTCGATTCTTATGAATAGCAGACACAACACTACACATGTTGCAAATTTTTTTTTTTAATTATACAAAATGCATACACATGCACTAAGTCAAGAACATGATATAATATTTCACAAGCCATAACAATTTTTTAAAGGTATAAAAGTCCATATAATCTAAAAACACACACTCCACATTAACGGATTGTGAAAGACCAAAAATTTCTCTTTAAAAAAGATAAATTGTTGTTCGATGGAATTTTAGCTTAATAATAGAAAATATATATTAAATCTTAATTTTTATTATAAACTTCAAAATTTATTGATTAAATTTTATTTTTGTTTGAATATATAATTGTTTTCTATGAGATTTAAATCCTAATTACCAATAATGTGCAAGCTATATTTTTTTTAATGTTTATTTTTTTCTACCTGTTTTTGATAATGTTATGTTAAGATTTTATAATTAAGGGGG
>CATIWK010187090.1:0-26658 GCA_949634005.1 Mallotus japonicus
TTAGTTCACACATAATAACCACAAATATTTAAGCAAATATAAACAAATATTCAATTAAACATAACATATTAACATATTACATGCAAAATCATGGTATGTGGTAGGGAAAACACATAAAAGGAATAAACCCATGTAAATAAACTGAATCGAATCGAATCGAAATGAATCAAACTGAACCAAATTTGATCGAACCGAACCAAACCAAACTGGGTTGGTTCGGTTTATCGGAAGGTAAAACAGAAAACAAATGGGCCGGACTTGGTGGATAGTGAAATCACCATGTGTCACATGCTTATTGGCCTAAACATTTACAAAATTTGTTACTGTAACGTTTTAAACAAATAAAAACTCAATTTCAATCACACAAAATTTCAACCATTTGACCGAATAAAAAGAAAACCAAATATACGAGCGTGTTCCTCTCGTCCTTCTGGTCAAAATAGTTAAAACGAAAAAAGATTTGGAGTTGAGGAACGAAAAATGATGAATAGTGTCAATATGACACTATTTATTAAAAAAATAAAAATTAAGAGACGATCGCCTCTTGAAAGAGATGATCGCCTCTTCGAAGAGACGTTTCGCGTCTTTGAAGAGGCGATCGCCTATTTGACAGACACAAAAATAGACATAGAAACTATCTTATGGCTATTTAATTACAGATTTATGCAATTTTAAACTAACAATTATGTCTAAATATTCACAAAATCACACTAAATATTAAGAGTAATGAATTAACTATCAATCTAAAGATAACAAAATATGAACAAAAATTAATAACTATATTCTTACTAATTAAAAATGGTTTGAAGCTCCTAACTTTGGCCCTCAGAGATGGATTTATTGATCTGAACCCTCTGAATGCAAGGTGAGCCTTCTTCTTCCCAAGAAATGCAGCTTTCTAGCTTAAACTCCCTCTTTTCTTTCTTTCTTTTCTCTTCTTTTTTCCTTTCTCTTTTCTTTCTTTTCTTCTCTCTCTGGTTTTTTCTTCTCCCCACGTCCCAAATCAGAAACCCCCTTTTTCTACCCACTTCCCTTAGCCTATAAGCCTCTTTCCTCACTTTTCCCACTTCCACAAATTGGACAAGACCTCCCCTTTTCTCTCTTCCTCCCATGCACCTCTTTTAGCCATGCATTTTTGGCTAAAAAAAACCAGTTACATGCAAAATTCAGAGGGGTAAGGTGGTGGGTCATATTTGCCTCAAATGTCAACATTTGTATTAAATGGAGCTGCAAGTGGGCTGCTGAAAAGGCGATCACCTCTTCTTTTGGCTCCCTGGTCAGGAGGCGATCACCTGTTTATGAAGAGGCGTTGCCTCTTCGGCTCGCCGGCCAGGGTCCTAAGCTATTGGGCCACAGGTTTAGGCTAGGTTTTCTAAGTTTTGGGATTGGATTTGGTAGTTGGGCTTCCTAGTCCATTTTAGAGAAGTTTCGGGTTTTCCTTGCATTCAAAACTCGCATTTTCTCATCATCGGACTTTCGTTGTGGGCCCCAACTGAAAGTGTCTACAATATGTTAACTAGATTTTAATTCCTATAAAAAAATAAATTAATATGATTTTTTTATTTTAAAATTTTATAGAAAATAGGTATCATTTTGATTATATTGATGGACTACATAAGAGAGGGCAGCTCTCCCCTTTTAAATTGACAACGACATGATTTGAACCATATACCTCATGATACATTTGAAAAGAAATTAGCACTTAACTACTTCTCATAGTTGCTAATAACTAATTTAATATAATGGTATATACTAGATAATCTAATGATTATTAATAGGTATATTGGATTTTCATAACAAATCAAAACCTTAAAATCATATCTTAAATAGAGATTTTTATATTTTCTTTGGCTCCAATGTGGATAATATAACTATAGTCAATAACCGGATACCTTTCTTGGATTTTTTTCCAAATTTAGTGGGATTTTTTTATTAATCAATGGTGGCAGCAGATTATACAAAGCATAATAAATTAATAATATTGGATTTTTTGTTTTCGTGAATAGAGATGTGTAGGAATGGGAGGAGTATCAACATTGTCATCCCTTGAATGTCATGAATATTTTCTTATCCTCGAATGATTTCAGAGAAGCTGTTTGGTGAATACCAATTACAGTTTTCTGAGTTTAATGTGGATTCATCATTTTCTCATCAAATTTTTCAAGCTAGTTTGGAAGTGATGGACATGGTTTTTGGTAATCAAGGGCATTCGTGGATTTTTTTTTTTTTAATGTAAAAACTATTGCAAAAAAAATTGAGAAAAAATCTAGATAATGAGACAACTGCATTACTATTATTATTATTATTATAAATTCAAGAGTTAGGCCCACGAAAATAATCTTACACTTTTTGATGTGGGGTGGAAGTGAACAGTCTCTGCAAATGCCACCACGATCTACTGCACATGTTAAAAGGCTCCAAAACAAGACTTGTCCAATGGCAAGTGACAATACAAGAAATCCCCACTCACTTTTCCTTCATTCCATGCGTCATCCAGGTTTTTCCTCTTTTAATCAGTATGTTTTTTATTAATTTAATTTAATTTGAGTAATTATAAAAACAGTAAAATTTTTTAACAATTAATTTAATGTAATTTTAAAATATTATTTTAATAAAAATGATTTCTACACATTAATTCCAATTGTTAGAATTTTTTCTAAAAATATATATATATTTGAGTTTTTATTTTTTTAACAATTAGATAAAATGGTTAATTTTAAACACCATAAATGAAAAGAGACAAGAAGTGAGGATTCAATCTTTCGTCTCCATAGTAAGATATCTATATTTTTTGTCATTTAAACTATTTATATACAGTTTCTTTTTTATTTAAAATTTATGTAATGATTTTTTTGATATATATATATCCTAAAATCATATGAAACAATCCACCGACAAATTAAAATAATAGGTGACCAACAATTTGTTTGCTTTTGTAGAGAAGCTACATCGGTTAGTTATTTTTAAATATTTTTAAGAACCATCATAAAATAAAATAAATTGGAATAACATATTTGCAGTCCTAAAAATTATATATTTTTTACAATTAAATTTTGAATGCTCAATTTGTAATAATTAAGTCATGCAAGTATTTAAAAATTTAACTATTAGTCCTATCCCGTTAATTCTAACGGATTGAGCATATGTGACACCAATTTTGCCCATATGACATTCATATAATCACGCATAAGCCACTTCAGTTGCTTATATCAGCTCCCTATGTACAACTTAGTAGCCACCTAAAGTTTTACATTTAAGGGAAAAATGCTTGCATTTAGGGTTCTTATATTTGGGGAGAAAGATATCTCAATTGTAGAAAAAATTTCCCTGAATTTTTTTCACTTGTTTGTATCAACTTCAAAATCAACTTGCATGCTAATCTCATAACATTTCCCTTCATTTATTATGCTATTTTACTTTGAGAGGAAAACAAAATGGCATTATTCTTGTGGCCAAATTTCGAGGTATATAAAACTCAAACACAAACCCATAATTCTAGAACTCTGCATTATCACCATTCATCACTTAAATTTAACTAGATTTCCTTATAATTTTTGGAATTAACATAGATTAAGGCAAGAACATGAAATAGAAATCAATCACCATTTATTAATACAATAACAACCTTAAAAAGCTCAAATCAATATTTGGCACTAACAAGACATCAACGCAAACCCAACACAATCAATATCCATAAATCATAAGACCGACAACAAATTTTACACCAAAAAGAGAAAAAAAAAAAAAAGAAAGAATGTACAAATAAAGAGATAATATTTAATCTAACCTTGAATTGCAAAGCAAGAGATCTAAGAGCCTAGACTAAAAGTGCTTTGCATGAGGATGGATTTCATTAATGTAATCTCTTGACTCTCAGCACAGATCTTCCATGGTTTGCATAAAGAGATTCAAGCTCTTCATGCTAATGTGAAGAAAATCTGTAACATGTCTTTGAGACCAAAACCTTGATAAAGAAATTTGCAATTTCTTAAATTTTTTTTGTTATTGATGATTACCCAACAATAAATATTTGAGATTCTTGGAGTTTCCTTGGTGTTAATAAACAAGATTTAGAAAAGAGGGAAAAAAGTTTTGTTGAAGATATGAATTTTGATGAAAACCTTTGGAATAAATTAAGAAAAAAATTTTACAAAAATGAAATTTGAAGGAGAAAGAAACCAGAGTTCTAAAAAAGCAAAGAAAGTTTAAAAGAAAATAATTATAATTATGAGTTGTATATAGGGAGCTGATATAGGCAGCCGACGTGACTAATTAATATGATAATTGCATGGATATCACATGGACAAAATTGGTGCCACATATGCTCAATCCATTAGAACTAACGGGATATGATTAACCGTTAAATTTTTAAGTACTTACTGGACTTAATTGTTATAAATTGAACATTCAAAACTTAAATATAAAAAATATATAACTTTTAGTACTGAAAATATTGTTATCCCAAATAAATTCTATGAACCTAAACACTCATGAAATGGGTGTGAGAGAAGGAACTTAAGCCCCGAGTGCTCACCCCCAACAGCCATGCATGTGATGATACAAATAGCATAATTAATGCACGTGAGTCTCACTAATGGGAACCTGATAATTATAGGCATTAATGACATTAGATAAAACTAAATAAGTAGAAATGGAGAAGAAAAAAACCAAACCCAGATATGGCGGTGCAAAGGACATGGCCTGGAGGCCAGTGCCAGCAACCTGAAGGTGCATCATGTGGGTGGTGTCATGGGACATACCCGGTCCAACCCTATACAACTCAGTCACATGTATGATGCCCCTTTTACAGGTTAATAATTAATTTAATAAAAAATATTTTCAAATTAATTTATATGTTAATTAAACTTATTTTTAATTTATTCTCATTAACTTTTTAAAAATTATTTAAAAAATAAAGCTTATTTAATGAAAAAATAAACACATCTCTATGAACTAAACCAAATTTTTTAGTAATTAATTTCAAAAATTAAATTAAATTAAATTATCAATGCAACATTGAAGATAACAAAATTGACTGTTGTACTGTTGTAGTGTTTTGGTTCTTGCTTCCTTGCATCATGTGATTATTAATGATTTTCTTTATTATTAATGATTTATAGTTTGACCACTATCACTTTACTTTTTTTTTTTTTTTTTTTTTTGATAAAACTATCACTTTAGTATATATGTGTAATGTGTTTCTGGTTCCAAAGTTGCAATTTTCCCGCCCTTTTTGACATTGCATTGTTATCATTGGATTGTAGTTGTATCATATTCACTCCAGCTGAATTCCATTTATTTAACAATTGGACGTTTATTTTTTGATAGCTGCATAATACAAACTATATATATTAGTAATTTCCATCTAAAATATTGATACTAGACCTCTAATTAATGCACTTCAACCAATATAATATCATAAAAATAATAAAAATTTTCAACAACTAATTTTTTAATTAATAGAGAAATTGTATAATTTAAACATTAATGAATTGTACAATATGAGACAATTCTCTTCTTAAATCAAGTGTAAATAAATTTTACAAATTAGTAGCAACAGGATACAAATTTTTACATTTCAAAAATAAGTTACTATTTAACTACTCATTCACTGACTTGTTTTTAGTCTAGATACCGGTATTCAAAATCCATTGAGTTCTAACTAATCCGATTTGATTCAAGCAGAATCACAATGACAACAAAAATTTTCCAACAACTAATTTAATATAACTGAATATATTAAAATTCGAACTCAAAACTTAAATTAAACTAGAACAATTTCATATTAACTGATCGTGACTTTTTAACCATCGATTTAATGTCACTATAAATAATCTGACTCAACGTAACTTGAGTCGAAATAGATTATACAATAAATTAAAAACAATTGAAAAAAGGGAGCTAATTAATAGCTTTGGTTCGAATGTATGCTGAACGTGTCCCAACCGGTATGTATAGAATCACAAACTACAAAGGAAAAGGATATATACATTTATATATATGTGGGATTTGCGTTTACGCAAAGAAGTGTTCTTTTGGATTTTGTTAGCATTTTCAATGTAGTTAGCTATCTTCCTCTTCTTTTTTTTTTCTTTTTTGGTTGAAAAGGGCAATTCTACATTGTTGGGTAACCTAATCATAAAGAAATTGGTTGTTTTTTTTTTTCTTATTTTTGGGACATTCCAAACTTTTTTTAAGAGAATTTTAGAAAATTGTGTAATATATATATATAATCTATCAAATTCACTTAATATTTATTTCTTTGATTATATTTTGTAACATTCGAACTGGAAACTACTTACATGTCTTATATGTTGTTTATATGAATAACAAAATTGATAATATGTGGTCGACATCATTCCATTGTTTTTACATTATTCATGTTACAGTGGTATCACAAAGAAACTTCAATTAAAAAGAATAAACAGAAAGATAATTCTATACATAACTCTACTTTTTTCCCCCTATATTGTGTTATACAGCTCGAATCAACAAATTAATATGTGATGACCCACTTCTGGAAAATATTAGAGAGCGTACATGCAAATATATATTATTTTTATGAAAAAATATGGATGTTGAGACTTGTTATGTGAACAATAATATTGTGAGTCCTCACTTTTACCCTTATGCTTTTGAGCATATTTTATAGGAAAAATTATCTCATTTATTGCTAAATTATTCCATCCTTTAAATTTTATTCATTTTAGCATCAATTTATCAACTTGTTTCTATTTTATCCAACTTGCATTTAGCATGTGGAGTTGCTTATGTAGAAGGCTGATATGGCAAATAAGGCTGACATGGCAAACACAAGTTAGATAAAATAGAAACAAGTAGAAAAGTTGAGGATAATTATGACTGTTTTTCTTTTTTTGGAAAAAGATATAATTTTTTTTTTGAAAAAAGACAATTTTTTTTTTTTGGAAAAAGACATGTAATTCATAATTCATACAAGTAAATCTTGGTTATTTTTATAAAATTTAAGGGGTTATTTTTATAAATTTTAAAGGTATTATGTGCACTAGTAAAAGTAATTTAAGAGGTTTTTTTTTATGCATGAAATCAAATTATCAATGAAATATTATTTTTTTAATAATTTTACGCAGGGAAAAATTTAATAAAATTTTCTTTTTTCTCTGTATTATTTATGTATAATTTAATTCATATATCTACGCAATTGTAAATTGCAAATAATATATATTTTAAAATAAATAATTAAATAATTTTAATCAATTAAAAATATAAATTCATTTATGATTTACCTTTAATGGTTGAATAATAAATACATATGGTGAGCAATGACACTGTCAGAAAATTGGTATTGCCCCTTTGTTTAATTGTCTATTATTTTGGAATTAAACACCTATATAATTTGTTAATTATAACTTGTCACGTTCATTATACCCAATTTGGTTTCATACCTAAAAAAAAAAAAACTCTTAAATCAATCACGGAAAAACTATTGTTTAAAAAGCAAAATTATAATAATAAAAGTAACATATGTCATGGATTAGTATGAGAAATTACTTTTACTAGTGCACATAATACCTTAAAATTTATAAAAATAATCAAGATTTACTTTTTATGAATTATGAATTACATGTCTTTTTTTTTTTTAAAAAAATGTCTTTTTCCTAATTATCCTTAACTTTTCGACTTATTTCTATTTTATCTAACTTGCATTTGCATGTGGAGTTGCTAATGTCATTTGTCACGTCAGTCTTATTTGCCACATCAGCCTTTCAAATCAGCAACTCCAGATGTCAAATGCAAGTTGGATAAAATAGAAACAAGTCGACAAATTAATGCTAAAATAGATAAAATTTAAAGGATAGGATAATTTAGCAAATTGGACTATAGTTGCAAATAAATGAGATGATTTTTCCTATTTTATATTTACTTTATTAAAAAAAAAATTAAAAAATTATTTGCAAGTTACATGTGTTTAAATCCTTACACGATGAATTTACCCGTTTACATTTTAGGTTTTAGATTAAAAAAAGAAAAATAAATTTTAAAAAATTAAAATTCAAAAAAATAAATATTAATTAATATTAGGGGTAAAATAAAAAATACCTCTAAAATATTTTTATCATGTTACTATTCACGATGTCACAAATAGCGACACCTATCAACGTTCATTTTTTATTAATAACTATTAAATAAGTTGAGAAAGATTATTTTCAGCAAATTAATATTTTTGAATTTAAATCATAAAATATACCATCACATTTATTATTTTATGGTTGGATTCATGTCGAATTATAATAGTTAAATATTAATGATTTAAATTAAAAAATTATATTTTCTAAAAGAAAATAAATTTGTATAAGATGGTCAATATAGGAGCAGTAGCACATATAAATCACAGCTTAATGACACGAAAACAAAAAAAATAATGGCCCTACAACGTTGACAAGCTATCCAAAGGAGTGTGGAGACATGGCCCCCCTGTCCAAAACCATCCTCCATTATCAAAACCAACCAACCATAAAAACACTCACCCATAAAACGTTCTATTTTGTAAGGATCTGAAATGGCTTTTTCTTCAGCATGGAATTTTGAAAAAGATGAAAAAAAAGAGACGTGTCTGAAATGATGACAGATTATTATATATTTTAACTAAATTGATGTTAAGTGCATTGCTCAACTCACCAAAAAGAGAGACCAATTTCATGTTTATATTCTCCAAACATTATGCAAGTTACAGTTGTATGTATATTGATTGATAATTATTGATATGCTTAGTGGAGGAGACTTCAAAATGAACCATTTTTAACTCAAAAGGTCCACTTATAACATGGCCAAAAACACTGCAATCACACAATAATTTTGGAAATTAACGTTAATGACCCATTCAATTTCAGTCCTTTTAAAGAGAGATCGATTTCATGTTCATGTCCTTTCAAATTAATATCGTGTAACTTATTGATAAATAGGGAGGTATCGTTTGATTACATAATAGAAAATAATTTTTTTGTTTTAAATTGACGAGAGTAAGATTCAAACACTGCATCTCAAGATATTTTTGAAAATGAGTTATCACTTGATTACTTTCTACTGACATAAGTGTATATATATTGATTGATAATTAATGAATGAACCATTTTTTAGGGGTGTGCAAACCTTTCGATTTGACCGAACTGAAAATCGAACCGATCTTATTCGGTTCGGTTAGGTTTACAAGATTAGAGTTTTCGAATTTTTTTATCGAACCGAAACAAATTTTTGGTTCGGTTCGATTTTTTACTAAAAAAATTTGGTTAACCGAATTGAGCGAAGTTTAATAATTTTTTTATTTTTTTTAATTTTTAAATATTATAATAATGCAATAAAAATTAAAAAAATTGATATTTTTGAAAAAATTTGATTGGTTATGTTAGGTTCGGTTCGATTTGACTCGGTTCGATTTTGATCAGGTTTAATTTGATTCGGTTCTATTCGATTTTACTGTTGATTCGATTCGGTTTTTATTTTGATAAATTCGGTTAATTCGATTCGATCAGAAAACACTCTAAAACCGACCGAACCGACCGAATGCACACCCTACCATTTTTAACTCAAATGGTCCACCTACAAGGCCTAAAACATTGCAATCACATAATAATTTTGGCAATGTTAATGACCCATTTTATTGTCAATTTCAGTCCGTTTACTTCTGGGACCAAATTTAAATCATAGAGTTAATCACACTCATGGCAAGTCAATCAAGACAAGTTGTATACTCAAACCATTTTCGACTTATTTTTTATTGGATGTGATTTTCTAAATGATATGCACCTACGTTATGACTTTTTTTAATTGTTATCGTATCTTTTTTCAAGTTTTTGTAATTTTATTTGAACTCAACTAAATTAATCAGAATTTAATAAATTTTAAATATTGATGATTTAAATAATAATATTTAAGAAATAAATAATAATACGATAACCTAGTCTACTTAAAACGAACGATGAAATATCATATAATAAGATTAAGACATTTGTTAGGAAATAAAGTTTAATTTCCAACATTTTATAGCTCTCTCATATCATATTATAAGGTTTAATTATTAAAATACTGTTAACAAAAAAAGTGAAAAATGGGAAAAAAAAATAGCATAATTAAAGAGAAATTAATTTATGAGTGCAGAGAGAAAAGAAAGGCAGCATGAAAAGCTTGTTCTTAATTAATTAAGCATGTGGATACTCATCAACATTGAGCATGCAGCAGCACCATTATTATTGTGATTAATCACTGCAAATTGCACATATTGTTTCAGATTTACACTACAATATTATATTATAAATATCTGAAATCAGATGTTCACATAACAGAAAAAAGTGTTTTAAAAAGCCATAAACACCATTAATAAATTAAAATCATCAGGCTAGATTTTTCAAATTTATGTTAATTATATTATATAGCTTCACCTCATTGTTTCATAGATCTCACATCATGCATGTGTGGGCGCATACATACACAATTGATTTTATTTTTTTTCAGTACCATTGCTAAAATAATTTATCTTTTCCTGTGCATGGGGCATCATTGTAAAACAAAGTGGCTTTTCATGGGCATTGTTGCCTCTTAATTAGTGAACATTTTACAATACAAGTTAACTAATAGTAATCAATTTTTTTTTTGTGGGTATATTTGTTATTACCTTTAATTAAAGTATTGCTTAGAATGAAAGTTAATTAGTTTTTGTATCCAATCATATATGAATGCATCAAAATAATGTTAATGTGTTTTTCAGGCTTGCTAATTATAATTGGATTTTATTATTCAATAAACCAAGATTTATAACTTTTAATTATAGAATAGAAATAGCTAATGTTTTTTTTATGTGTTTTTGAATTTTACATGGATCGATTATTTTTGACGAATGTTAATTTCAAAACATGAACCAAAACTAGTTTTATATTTAATGTGGTATGATGTATAATTTTTATAAATTATTGACTATAGAAAAATATTAATTTGCATTCTTCAAAAAAAAAATTAATTTGCATAAATTTATTTCTTATAAACCTTAAACTTCTTATCATTTAAACCGATAAATATTCGTAATCTCAAAATTTTATTTTTTTTATAAGGTTATGATTAATTTGAAAATTACATTTACTGGTGCATAACTTTTTTGATAGTTAAATGTGAATCATTGGATTCTAAAATATTCTCTTTGAATGCCCACAAATCAGATCTCCAATTTTCAGATTTCTGTAAAAAAAAAAATAACGAGAAATAAAAATTCCTAAAATAACACAATGATATGAAAATAAATTCCAGAAAAAATAAATAAAAGACAATGAAAAAAAAAAAGGAAAAGCATCAAAGTCTATGGTGGCCTCAAGAAAGTACAATTTTTTTTTGGACAATAAGAAAGTACATTCAATCCATAATAAATATTTATACACATTTTTTTCTGCAAAAGAAAAAGAGTGTGCAATAAAAGGCAAGAATCCTATAATACCTGTACCATCATTATTTTTGCCAACTAAGATCCGAAAAGCGATAAACCTTCTTGATTAAAACGGATGTACGGTTCTCATTAAAGGTTGCACCGTTAAACCCATGAGTTCAATCACACGGAATAATTCAATCACCAAAGAACCCATGATGGACGGTGAGAAACTGTCTGTGACAACAGAGATAATTACGTGTCGTAACAATAGATTTGGTAATTAACCTAAAATCTTTGTAAGATTCCAAACGTGTCTCTTGTTTTTTTTTACATATATATAAACCTTGAAAAAGCCCGGCAAATGCTGTGCTTTGCAAAACAGCTCATTTCACTCATCTCTCTCTTTTTCTTTTTTCTGTTCAGATTCAGATTTCAATAATTTTTTTGAATTGGGTTAAAAGGGATTCTGCTATATTTAGCTGAGAAGCTCATTTCATGGAGATTTGAAGAAATGCCTGTAAATTTTTGAGGGTGTTGAAGGGTAAAAGTTTAAACTTTTTTCAAGATTTGGGTGGCAGTGTGTTGGTTGTTGATGAAAATGAGGAAGCTTTTTTGGTGGGTTTTGTTTGTTGTAGTGGTAGTAAATGGTGTCATTGGGAAATGGGCAAATGGGTTTGAATTTAATGAGACAGAGTTGTTTTATACTGGAGTTGCTGATGGTTATTTTAGTGGTAATGTTAATGGATCTTTTGCTTTTAATAATGCTCTCATGGTAGGACTTACTCTCATTCAAAGTGCTGGTGCAAGAGGAGCTGGTATACCTTCTCTTTTGTTTCTCTGCTAATTGTTTATCTCTTAATCCTTATTACCTGAGATTGCTGCAGCTGTCTTTTTTTTTTTTAAACCTGCCATTTCTTGCTGTCTGTTTGATTCAAACGTTGTTGAATGATAGATTACATTGTCACATCTTTTGAAGAAATTTGTCACCTGTTTCTGGATTCCTATTTGGATTTGTATTTTTTGTCTTTGATTTCTTAAAGTTTTATGTTTGTTATCTAAATAAAAATAAAAGAACAAATATAGAAACAAATATTTCAGGAAAAAATTGTTTTGTTTATTTTTTAATCTGAAAGTTTTTTTTTTTTGAAATTCACGTCAAAATTGTTTTGCCTCATTTGTTCTATTTTCTGCTGTTTTTTAGTAATGTTTGTTGAGTCCAGTATAACAGTTAATCCAAATTACTGCATTAGTGTTTGTTCTATTTGATGATGCTAATGCTGTCATGCCTTCTTAATATTCTCTATTTAATAGTTATTCCATGTCTCTCAGTTAGAAAGATGTGAAATACAATGATTTTAAAAATTTTGTTATTGAGATGCTTGATTTTTTTCGCCATTAGATTCGCTTAATTAATGTTATTGTAAGTTTTAGCAACAGTGACATGAGATATTTAATACTAAATTATACAATGAAGTTTGTCTTGTATATGATATGTTGTCCTAATTAGCTCTGTATGTGGTTTTCAATCTCTGCAGTCTGTTTGGATGGAACATTGCCTGGCTATCATTTGCATCGTGGATATGGTTCAGGAGCAAGTAGTTGGCTGATTCAATTGGAGGTTTGTTCCTCATATATGACATGACAGCTTCATTTATTCGCATAATTCCAATGCTATGCCCGCATTTGAAAATTTTTTGCACCACATTCATGGGTTCCTAGCAAATGCCTGTGCCGATTGTTAACAATGTAAAGTAATGTGTCTTTTTTTCAGTCAGTGGGTAGTTTTAGAATGAAAACTGTACAAAAGAATGTGAATGGACATATACGATTTTGCTACATATCTTAGTGGATCAAGGAGTCTGCTGACACTTTGAGGTGCAGTAATTTAGAGCAATCCTGGTTGAGAAGCCTTGATGTGCTATCCTTAGAATGTACTGTCTCAAAACTGCCATAATTGTTTTTTCTTAGGCAGTCTGTCTGCTCATTGAAGTGGTTACACAAGTCATAGATATTTTCAATTAACAGTTTCCTGAATTGAGAAAATGATTTTTTTAAAATTCTTGTGCAGGGTGGAGGATGGTGTAATAACATTAGAAATTGTGTTTACCGCAAGACAACCAGGCGTGGTTCATCCAGATACATGGAAAAGCAGTTGGCATTCACGGGAATCCTAAGCAATAAGCCTCAAGAAAATCCTGGTTTAATTTAATTCTCATTCTTGATATGAAATTTTCAAGAGTAATCAAATTCTTATATTAGTTCTCAGGCTTTACTAATTCTATTTGGTACTGTATTGCAGACTTTTTCAACTGGAACAGAGTAAAACTTCGTTACTGTGATGGTGCCTCTTTTTCTGGAGATAGCCAGAATAAGGTTGCAATTATACTGTTTGCTACTCACATTGCTGTGTCCTGAACTAACTCTTCTGCTATCTATATAATTTAGTTAGAATCTTCTAAACCATCATAGCAGTAACTGTACAAATTGCTTGTTAAAATCAAATGGCTATGTATGTAGGCTGCACAACTGCAATTTAGAGGACAACGCATATGGTTAGCTGCAATGCAAGATTTAATGTCAAAAGGAATGCGTTATGCCAACCAGGTTATGTGTTTGTCAAACTCCAAGTCTCTTTTTATTAACCTTTGCATCTTGACTCTCTTGGATGACAGTTGCTTCTGTGCCTCAGGCTCTTCTTTCAGGGTGCTCTGCTGGTGGTCTGGCTGCTATTTTACACTGTGATGAGTTTAGGAACTTGTTTCCTGGAAGAACTAGAGTGAAGTGCCTGAGTGATGCTGGTTTATTCCTTGATGCGTAATATCTACTTACCCAGACATTCTTTCCTGTTTCTTTCGCTTTTCATACTTATCCATTTTCAGCTTACTTAGTATTTTATTACGTATTGGCTCGTCTTTTGTATATTTCCAGAGTTGATGTTTCTGGCAGCCGCACCCTGAGGAACATGTACAATGGTGTGGTGGGCTTGCAGGTAAGATATGAGTACTGAAACTTTATAACTATGTTGATTAAAATTTCTGTTACTGCATGCTGAGATTTCCAAATTTATCACAGGGGGTACAAAGTAACCTGCCACGCATATGCACTAATCACCTTGATCCAACTTCAGTAATCCCTTCTTCTTTAGCCTTGTATCTCTTATCTTTATCTTACCCGGGCATCATATAACAAAAATGCATAAGGTTTCTTTGGAGCTTACTTACCTTTCCTTCTGTGGTTTTCTTTCCTTTCAGTGCTTCTTCCCCCAGAATATAATTGGCAATGTAAAAACTCCATTGTTCATTCTTAATGCAGCCTACGATTCATGGCAGGTAGTTATCCTTTTCTTTATGGCATAGTCTTTGTATATCTAGGAAGTTGTGATATTCAGGACTAACTGTGAGCGAATAGTACTAGAATGTGACTAACAAAGAACATAATCTACTTATTTTTGAGGAAAGACGTGGAAGATTATTGACTCTTTTCTACCATGTAAAATCAGATCCAATCAAGCTTAGCTCCACCATCTGCTGATCCCCACGGCTACTGGAGTGAATGCAGAAAGAACCATGCAAAATGTTCTGCATCCCAAATCCAATTTCTGCAAGGTAATTTCACATATAAATTGATTGCATTAAGTGACGAAATCTACAAAAAAACAACATTTTTGTATCTTTGGGACAGGATTTAGGAATCAAATGCTGCGTACAATAAGAGGCTTCTCAAGGTCAAGGCAGAATGGATTGTTCATAAATTCATGTTTTGCTCACTGTCAGTCAGAGAGGCAAGATACATGGTTCGCTGATAATTCTCCTGTTATTGGAAATAAGGTATGCATATATACCTTTCTTGAATTTTGATTTTTGTCCTCTCTGCTAAAACTCTTCATACATTAAGGGAAAGCACAGTGGTGTAAAATCAAATTTCATGATTGAAATGTGCAGGCAGTTGCAATTGCTGTCGGAGATTGGTATTTTGATCGGTCAGGAGTTAAGCTAATCGATTGTCCCTATCCATGCGACAGAACCTGCCACAATCTGGTGTTCCGATGAGCCAAATTATTCAAGCAATAGTATTGATTAGTTTACAGTCATTTTATTTATGTCACCTCATATATCTCCCCATTGTCATTGGAAAAGAACTCCGCAATTCTATGAAATTTATAGAAGACAATAAGAACCAAGGGTACTGAGGGATGCAAATTCATCGGCAACCTTTGAAGCATTGTTGTAGCACTTCTTGTGCATAGCGAGTTGCATTTTTTTTTTTTTTGGTCTTTAAGATCAAATGTAATATTTTTATTATTTTTCTAGAGAAATATGATAATTAAGTCTGTGTTGTATGCTAGTGCTTATTTCCATCTTATGTAATGCCCAATTGACATTTTGTTTGAGGTTTGAGGTAGGACAGCTTAATATTTTTGGACCAAGCTGCCCACACCGACAGTATGTGATCTTGATGGCAGCTGGACAAAGAAGAAGTCATTATCCAATGCAAGTGAAGAAGTAATTAATTTAAAACAAAATGTTCATGTTGTTCCTGTGACTGAGGTCTTGACATGTTAATTCTGAGACTCAGGTTGTGACTGTCTTTAAGTTTGGTTCTTGTAAGGCCACCGAGTCCTTTTGTTTTGGGGTTGTGTGGTCCAATTTTTAAAGTTCTTTAATACACTGAAACTTTGATCAATTTCTTGTTACTACCCTTAGACTTTTCAACTTGATATCCTTCAATAATGCCATAACCATGATAAGCATCTTCCCTATCCTTTTGGGTCCATCTGCATTTTCACTTGCATTACGTTTGAGCTTTCAATAATTTCCATGGCTATGTATAGGTTATATAATTTTTTTAAGATTTTGGTTCAATTGGGTCCAACAAAAACTGAAAAATAATAACTACTTGTGTAGCCCTTATTAGGGGCAGGCAAGCCATCCGTGCAACCCTGTTAAAAGAAAAAAGGTCATACAAAAATTTTAAGTCCCACAATGGTTTTATCCAATGGTGGCTAATGATGAAAAGAATGTGTATTGAATTAAAATGTAAGTTTAGTGGACCTGATCATTGCACAGGAGTGTACTTCTTAAGTCCAGATGTAATGAAAGTAAATACCAACTATTTTTATTACACAAAAACGTGAGAGACCCTCCACCATGCCCATCATATTCATGGACATCTGTGGGAGGAAACTTCTGTACGCATTGCTGAAGTTTAGGTATAATCAAGGAGAAGTGACTGTTATGTCTAACCGACGTTCGTCGGCTCCATACGGTCTGATCTGTATAGAGATAGCGTAAAATTCGCATTTCCACATGTGTACCCCAACTATTGTTACTACATTATCATATTGCCTGAATTCACATATTGCAGATTTGAGTATCAGAAGCTATTATTCTAGTTAAGATTCCTTAATCATTGGCCTTTTGATTACATGCTGTGAGGTGACTACTGTGGGAGTTAAAAGTAATGTATTCCTTAGGGGTGCCACAATGATTCTATAGTATCTCTAGTCAAAAAATACAGTACAGTTGAAAACATGAAGATGAATTTTATTATGGGGGGAAAATTTAACTTTAAACATACAGCAGAATCAGGGGAATTTACTAAAGTTGATATCAGGGCTCTAAAAAAGGCCAGTTTCAATCATGTGAAATTGAAAGATTCCATTGTTCCAATTTCAAATTATTCTGTTGGCATTCATTTATTGGACATGTCTTATACAAAGATCATCAAAATCTAAATTCTGGGTATTTTTCTATTTTTTAATTGAATTATAGTGCAGAATTTATGGCATTAACAAGAATAGGTTGATGTATAAAGGCAAAGAACACGACACCAGCACAAAAAGTTGAATGTGACACCACCTTGTTGACATAAAATCTTGATGCAAATAATACCAATTTAAACTAATTATACAACTACTTTAAGTATATAAATTAAAAATCAACTTGATTAAAAAAGTTACATCCACCACCATTTTACATATCACTATCATAAATCATTTGACCTCATTATTTTCACTGCAAAATGTTAGAATATATGTATTATCCATCATTATTCTCTAATCTCTCCATCAAATCTTGGTTGAAACTTGTGTCTTAATTAGTCCTAATCACTATGACTTAGTTTCCCTTGTATTATGTACGTAGAGCTTATGAAAATAATCCCGACATATTACTTCTTAATGACTTCTAATCATTACCATCATCATCAGAATCATCATTGATTATTGCGAACATTTTCGTCCGTAAACTATTATTAAATAAAACTTCATCTTTATTATAAAAACCGCATAAGGATTTTTAATTTTCTATTGCAACAAGAACCTTTTTATATAAATATATTGGAATCAAACCTTTTGCCACCCTATGGTTTCTAAATTATAATTCACCTTTAGTCTCCTATTTCTAATATATATATTGGCTTTCGTGCTCTTTTTGCACCCATGATTGTAGGGCCATAACAGAAAGACCCAATAATTTGGATCACATGTGTTTGAAGGGATTTGTGAATAAATAATGCAAAGTTGCTTGCAAAGAAAGAGGACTGCATATTTTTTTTATTTGAAGAGGCTAATGGTTTGGTATGTCTGCACATGGACAAACATGAAGGTTCTTGTCTCATGTAAGAGAAATAAATAGTAACCCACTATTCAAATTTTGATGTATACTATTAACATGTTAGAATCTTGTTACATGGGAAATTTTTTCATGCCATGATTCTGTTAGATAGTTACAACTTACAAAGAGTTGCTTGCAGTTGTAATTAAAATGGGGGTGACCATATAAAAGCATCTACTAATTGCACATGAAGTCCAAACAGTAAAAAACAAAGCTTGTAAATGATGGCAAACAAGACAATTTATTCAAGAAAAATATATATGCCAAAAATAGTTATCGATATACAAGATCGAGCACCATATATATTACAAAAGCTAATTATCACCCTTAATTCTCATTAATTTTAATAAAAAGTACTACTATTTAAAATAAAATAATTATTGAGATAAGCTAACATGAACGGTTTTTAGTTAAGTGACGTTTTAAATTTGAATCGTGGTGAGTACAATCTTTTAAATTTGTTGCTAAGAGACTTTTTTCGTTCTTATAATTCTATCCGAATCAAACCGGATTAGTTAAAATCCAGCGAGTTTTGACCACCGATATTTTAGATTATACTTATTCATTAGATATATAATAAATATTTTAGACTTAACTAATAAAAATGTGACATAGATATATTGTATATCTTGTATCTAATTGTTAATATAATATAATTGCAAAAATGTGTTAAATATTTTTTTAACAAAATTTTTATCCTGAAGGGTCATTAATTCCTATTGGTACCAATTCCTGAAGGTCACCAGTTCCTATCCATGTGGTTGGATTAAGACATAAGCCGGGGATCTTTTTAACAACCTTCAAGGGCATGAAAAAGTGATCTAATTGGCTATTCTCTGGCAAATTTGTGGCTGCATATTGGCTCTCATTTCACTTTCCCCAATTGAATATACACACTGCATTATCCTCTTGGTTTTTGCAAGAAAAATTATATACTAAATTCCTCTTCTATCTCTGTTAAAGTTTCACCATCAAAAGATGCCCATTTGGAGGGACCCCTTTTACTATTCTTCACAGAAGAAGTAAAAGAACTGCCCCACATCAAGGACATTGCAGACAGTGTCCCTAATAAGATCAATGCTTGGTAAGCATTGTGTCATACCTCATAATTCACTATTGTACAATTTTTTTTTGTTTAAATATCATCTTCATTCCCTTAATTTTTTTTTTTTAAAAAAAAGGGATGAAGTTTGCCCTAAAAAGAGGCTAAAATTGAAGTTTCTTCTTTCAAGTCTTCAACCATTACTTTCACTCTGAGATAGTTTTAGTACCCTCAAGGAATTTAAGCCTTGCAATTTATGGCTCTTGTCAAATTGGGATTTGGAAGTCACATACACATATTTTTGAAGTTACTTGAACATGCCAATATTTTAAAAAATAATAAGACACCTGATTATATTATATTGCTTAATTATTTATTCAGTTTGAGATTAAGAATGGGCATTGCAAGAGATGGACATGTGGTAATATAATCTAGAGAAGAACAACCATATATGATTTTCTTGTCTTCCACGGTTGTCTGTTGAAGGGAATTGAGAAATGACTTAAAAAGACTGTCAAAAAAGTGAAAACCATCTACATCTCTAGGAGACAATGATAGACACCCATTTATGATAAATGGTCCCTTAAATTTTGCATTACACTAAAGCACATTTATAGATCAATATTAATGTAATAAGTACTCATTTTTATAGAAAAAAAGAATCCATCCATGAGCAAATATGAACCCTAGTAAACTAGTTGAAAACAGAATTTTAATTGTATTAAAGCATAGGAGTAAAAAAAATTGAAAAAAAAAAAAACCCACATCTGAATGAGCCTTATTCAGAAATTTTGCAGTGTTTTATAGCTATAAAGAACATAAACAGCCTATGATTTGGCTCAAATCACAAGTTTTTTTTGGGTATCAGACACATTTACAATCATCAAAAGAAAAATTCTATAGCACACACCTGTAGAATAAAGAAGACATCTTTTTTTTTTTTTCCTGCCAACCCATCTCTCAAACTGAAAAAAAAAAAAAGGGAAAGAAAAACTTCTATGATTGAATTAGACTCTGCACATGTTAAGTAAACACAAATATTCTAAAGAGTTTGTCCAAAAGCCACTGCAAGCCTTTGCAGATCCTTTGTGTAGATATGTGATGGCTGTGAAGCTTGTTGATGATTGTGTTGCCAACTAGTACTGGGACTTGACCCTTCTGTTATGAAGTGTGTTTCTGGTTTAACTTCATTGCTGTACATAGGTTGATGAGATGTTTGGTTCTGTACTTCATTTCCAAGAAGAAATTGAGTGTTACTTAAATATTCAGACCATTTGATGTCTTCTGCTTCATTTTCGAGCGAACGAAGATGGGTTTCTTCACTTGATTTTCCACAATCTGCTAGTCCCCAAGAGAAGGGTGCATTGGTTTCGAAGAAGGAATTACTGCTTCCATTACTGCTACTGCCATTGTTGGTACTAAAGCAGCTATTAGTTTCCCAGTTCTGAACACCATTATTCACATCACAAGAACCAACAGAATGGTTTTCTGATGGAAGACTAACAGAAGGCTTTACGCGAATAGGAGTAGTAGTTGTTTGGAACATTGAGCTTGACATAGATGGAAGATTAATAGTTGGTGAGATGGTGGAATTAAACTCAGAAATCATTTCAGAAGGAGGTGAATTTGGATTAAAGCAGATAGTAGAATTTGGATTAGCAGAAGAAAGAGTACTTATATTGTGCCTGTAATTCAGTTTCTGAAAAGGGAAGTACCCCACTAAATCAGATGGCCTGCAACTGGTAGTTGTGGAGCTTTCATGAGCAGTAGCATTAGCAAATCTTTCTAAGAAGAATTCTTGAGTTGGTGTCAAGTTGCTGCTGCTATCATTATTATTACAAGTAGTGATCTTGGCTACAGTAGGAGACGGTTTCGAGTTTGCTGCTGCTGCTGCTTCTGCTGCTTCAATCAAGTTCAGTTCACTAGACACAGTGGATGATTTCTCAACATCCTTGGAACTTGAATTCTGCTTCTGCTTATCATTTTCAACCTCAGAAAGAGGTTTATGAGTGTTTGGGTCAATGCCTCTTTGCCTCAACTTCTTTTTAATACAAGAATTCCACAAGTTCTTTATTTCATTATCAGTCCTTCCTGGCAACTGTGCTGCAATCTGAGACCACCTGATAAAGCAGCACCACAAATATAATTAACCAAGAAAAAACTTTCTGAAATCATTATCAATAATTAATTACCTGTTTCCAAGAACTGCATGGAGTTCAATTATCAAGTTCTCTTCTTGCTGTGAAAATGCTCCTCTCTTCAAATCAGGCCTTAAGTAATTAATCCACCTTAACCTGCAACTCTTGCCACACCTTTGCAGTCCTGCCAATATACATAAACATGCATGTAGCATTAAAAGAAGAGGATAGATAAGAGAAATATATAGTATAAATCCTGACAGCATTTGTTATTCTGCATTACAAATTGTACTAGGGAAAAAAAGAAAAAAAGAAAAAAAAAAGAGGAATATCTATATACACCTGCCAGCTTAGGGACAGAGCTCCAACACCCATGTCCATGCTTAGTGATATAACTGAGTAACTTCTCATCTTCTTCAGGTGACCACAACCCTTTTCTTAACTTCTGTTTGTAACAGCAAGAGTGCCTACCCATGTGTAGTAATCCAACAAAAGAAGAAAAAAACCAAACCAAACCCTGCAATGCTGGTGGTAAAGATTAATAGAGAACTTTTTAAAAGTGGCAAGTTTTTTTTTTTAAAAAAAAAATTATGTGTGTGTTTGTGTCAGCAGCAGAAGAGCATAGGCATTGAAAATGGATTCTTGCAAAAAGAAAAAGAGAGAGAGATAATGATAAGGAGGTTGAGAAAATGAAGTGGCAGCTTGGTAGGGAATCAAATTAATAGGAGAAACCTCAAGGACAAAAGTCACATTCAAGAAGGTGATTGAAGATTATGGATTTTCATATTTATACCTATGATGTTTTTTTTTTTCATCCTCTTTTAAATCGACCACAGCATGAATCGAACTCTACATCTCATGATATCCTTAGAGAAAAATTATTATTTGACTACTTTCTCACTAACTTTATACATATAATTTTCTAACTTATATATATATAATAAGCTTTTTCTTTTTATTTTTTGTTCTCTATTCATTAGTCACTACTATACTATATATAAGATGGTCTATGTCAGCGTATGGGGACAGCCTAAACAGGGGCTCCATCAGTCATCTCCATGGACGGCTCTGCTGAAGCTGATCAAACAAGATAAAGCACTTGCCAATAATTTTGACTTTGTATCATCAAAAAAATTTAAGAATTTATGATTTTGGTACAACTGGTGTGGTGGGGGCTATTGGCAGATATTTCATTGATGGAGTCACTAAACCTGTAAAATTGTTACAATCAGAAGCTCAAGTTAAAAAAAATATGGAAAAGAAAAGGGTTTTTGTGGGGTGACGTAGAGAAGCCAACATCAGACAAATAACAAATCAAAACATCCTTCATCTTACCAACAAATGTTAATTTAAGTAGCAAGAAATTTAAATTTTATATATTCATCTGATTTAAATTTTGAAATGGTAAGAAATATTATAATTACCGGACATTTGATATAAAAAAGAAAGAAAAAAACATACATCTTCTTCTTCTTTAATTTAATTTTCAATTCTTTTAATGATTTGTTTTTTGGAAATGGTTTATTATTAAAATTAGGAACTTTTTATAGTTAGTATTGAGTTTTAAGCAACACCCTTTTTTAATTAAGTCTACCCTATAAGATTCCTATTACAAAATTAGTCACAAGAATTTCTAATGGATAAAATTTTCAATAACAAGAAATGCCCAGAATTAGTTAAGACAAGCAAATTTAGTAGACTGCATTAAATTGGTGATAGTAGCATGCAGCAAAAGCAGAAGCAGAAGCTATATATGTGGATATATACCCTGTTGGAGTCTTGTTTTATATGAAGAAAAAGCAGTTGAATTATTCATATTTCTCTGCTACCCTCAATTTTAATCTTCCTTAACTGGCTAGCTTCTTTGCTTCATGTACCTTTCATCCTTCTTTTTCTTTTCTGCTTTTTGGGTAGTTTTCCTAATTCAAGATTGTTTCTCAGTGTTTCATAATTAAGTAGCTAGCTAGGAGGACAAATCATATTGATCATATTCATAAATTAAGAACATTTCTTAAAAATTTTAATTATTTATCGCAATTAACATTTGAATTTGCAATCTTATCGTACTCAAAATTCGAGCTCACTAATTATCGCAGATTATAGATAATTGAAAATAGAAATTCAAGTAATTTAGTTAGATATGAAAAAGAAAAAAGTTGAAGTTCAAGGAAACATTTTTTCATGTTGCTCATTTTAGTTTCTGACTTGATACAAGTGCTATGATTGTGTAGGAGAAGGTAAAGCCAAAATAATACAAGCAAGTAATAAAGTGGTATGGTGTATGTAAATACGACAATCTCAATAATGTAGTTGTCCTCTATAAGGTATTTCTGAATTCTGATACTTGAATGAAGACAAATTCTGATGAATTATTACAAGTTACTGCCATATATTGACATTATTTAATTGTACAATGCCATACCATATGCACTTTCTTGAGGCTATGGGTTATTTATATATAATAAATAGCCCACCTTTGCTCTCTATTCACCATTCTATTGAAATGTCTACAAAGACGATACATATATTGTTGAAAAAAATAACATCATACAAACAACCAACCAACCATTGGAATCAGCTGTCAGTTGGTAAAAAAATCAAATTTATTTAAGTTATATTTTGAGTTTGAATTCTAATATATATAGTTACATTAAATTAGTAATAAGAAGATTTTTGCTACTTTTATAATATTATCAGACTAGATTAATTAGTGTTTAATAGACTCTAAATATCAATAATTTTTTTTAAAAAAAAAAAAGACAATCCTATACCATAAGGTAATTGCTAGATGCATGTATATATAAAGTGATGATAATTAAATTCATTGTAATTAATATTGTAATATATTAAGTATTTGATACATGTAAAGCAGAAAAGGCCAAAAGTGACAAGTAGCTAGGGGCAGAATAATAATGTTTAATTAAAATTAAATTAAAGAAACGCAAGTACTTAGATGATTTTGTTTGATTACATATCTTGAAGGTAGTTGTTAAGAGATTTATTTGCATACAAGTTTTAATTATTTTTTTTGGTGTGAAGCACCAATATTTAGAGTTCGTTGGATTTTAATTAATTTGATTCGACTTGGGCAAAATCTTAACGGTGGTAAAGATCTTCTAACAATTAATTCAACGTGACTGCATATATTAAAACTCGAATCCAAAACCTTATTTAAGCAGAAATAACTTTTGCCAGTTGATCGAACGATTATTAATTACAAGTTTTAATTATTTAATTAGTCTCTATGGATGACAAGATATTCTCTTTGGAGAAGGTATGCATGTGGGTATACAAAAATAAATAAAACAGAGTTCATTAATTATTATAATAATTTTCAATTATATATCTTTGTTAAACACGTTTTAAGACTATGGAGAAAGAACCTTCACCTCCTTAAAATACATTAATGATAACAATAATGTAGAGTTAATTAAGAAATAAACATATCTTATAATTAATAATTTGATTGTCTGTCTTCTTGTTCTTACATAATGAAGCTTCTTCCTGTTTCTCCTCCTCGACCTAATGCCAATGTCTTAATTCAGACATGAAAACTAGATAATTATAATCATTGAAATCATATTAAAAAACATTAATAATAATGTTTTTTTTTTTTTTTTTTATAAAAAAAAGGGAAGGAAAGATGCATGAAAAGATGCTTGTAATCTTCATATGCCTCATTATGCGCTCGTACGCTTATCTTTTAGTGTAATATGAGCTGGTTTTTATTGAAGTCAACTATGGCTACCATTTTTATTCTTCTTGTTCTTTTCTGCTCCATAGCTATTTGCTGTCTTTTACAATTTTATTTTTCATATCAAGTCTCCTTCCCTTGCTGTTATTTTTAACATTCTATGGCAACTAGACTTTTATTTTCTTAATCTATTGGTTCAAATGACGAGAAAATTTTAATTTTTTCCACTAAACTACCAGTATTTAGAGTTTAGTAATATGGTTCGATCTAGATATAACTATAAAAACAACAAATATCTCTTAACAACTAATTTAACACAATTGCATATACCATAGGTCGAATTTAAGACGTTACTTAAGCGTAAATAATCCTCTATCAGCTAATTTTAACTGTTGGCATTTATATTAAAATTATAAATCAAAACTTCCATAATTGAAAGGTTTAGGCCTATAATTATTTACATTTTGAGCTCAACAAGCAATTTCATGTGGTAAGAGATATAAAGTTATTCCAACATATTGTTTGCTCTAGCTTTCAATGATAAGATGGCTTCTTTATTATTATTGTTGTTGTTTTTTTTTATTAATTGTAACTTTTGTTGCTTCAGTTCTGGGGAATGAATCAATGTCTTTTGAATGATTAAAACAGAAGTTTCACAATAAAAAAAAAAAAAAAAAAGAAAGAAATATAAATTCAACTTTGCTTTCACGAGGAACATAACTGTTCCATTACCTTAACCTTAAGTTTTATATATATATATATATATATATATTTTTTCTGTATTTTAATTCATCCCTGTGAAGTCAGCTTTTGCTGTTACAGCAAGTCTTAGTAGGGATTTGGACTTTTTTTATCCTTTCTTAATCATAAAAACTACAAATATCCTCAAAGTAATTTCCACGTTAATTTAAAATTATATATTTTTTAAAATAAATTTTCAATTGAATATTACAAATTGATTATTCAAAGATTTTATAGTGTAATTACAAGGTGTATTATACCAAATTGAATATTTTTTTTAGTAAAAAATTGGAGCACAGAAATCAGAAAACGCATCGGAACATCTCAACTAGGTTGACACATTTTTAGCGTTAGCATCACACTTCTGTAGTCCACTATTATTAATAAGAAAAATAAAAGAATTACAAAGAACATCCAAGCTATCAAAAGAGAGCCTAGCAAAGCCTAGCAAAAACGATAGGAACCTTGCTTACAAAAATCAAAGCAAATAAAAGAAGAACAAAAAGAAGGTGCCAAATCCCACCAAGAAGGAGAAGGATTAGTAACTCCATGCCTAGCTAAACAATCAGCAACTTGATTGCCTTCTCTGAATATGTGAGACACGCAAAAGGTCATCTTAGAAATCAAATGCAGACAAGTCAACCATTTCTTGTACAATATCCATGGAACATCATGAGACATACAACAGAAAAGATTTACCACCCAAAGAGAGTCGCACTCTAACCATAAAAACATCCAACCTTTATCCCATGCAACTTCAATGGCATGGATTGCCGTAGATAATTCAGCAATATGAGCAGGATAATTACCAATACCAAATGCAAAGGCACCACAAGGAAAACCTACCGAAGTTTTGAAGATTCCTCTTGCGCCTGCTGTGGGACCCATAAAAGAGCCATCTGTGTTCACTTTAAGCCATGAAGGAGGAGGAGGCTGCCAAAGCACATGAATCATCCGAGGAGCACGACTAGGGATGCCAGATATGTTCAGCAACCTGAGGATTCGTAAATCATCAAGGGAATTGTGCATTTTACCTATAC
>CATIWK010187096.1:0-10316 GCA_949634005.1 Mallotus japonicus
TAGTTTTTTTTTTTTTGTTATTGTAGTTGGTTTATTTTCAGTTTTATGAGGTTGTTTTTGGTTCCTTGTTGTTTTTCTAGTTCTTTTGCAGGTCATTTTTTTGGTTTTTTTTTTGTGGTTTCAGCAGACTTTTTTTTTTTGGTTTTTTAGTTTTGTAAGCTTGTTTTGAAGTGATTTTTTGGTTGTTTTGGTGATTTTTTTCTGGTTGTTTTTTTTATTGTTTTGACGTTTTTTTTTGTTGGTCCTTTTTTAGTTTTATGAGATTGTTTTGTAGTAGTTTTTGGTTGTTTTGGCAGTTGTTTTTGTTTTTTTGGTTGGTTCTTTTTTAGTTTTATGAGCTTGTTTTGTAGTGGTTTTTTTTTTGTTGTTTTGGTGGTTATTTTTAGTTGTTTTTAGTTCTTTTGACAGTTGTTTGGTTGGTTCATTTTCATTTTTATGATGTTATTTTCTTGTTGTTTTCCAAATTGTTTGTTTGGTTGTTTTTGGTTCCTAGTTTTTTTATTTGTTTTGGTGGTTGTTCTTCTAGCTGTTTTGACAGTTATTTTTTGTTGTTTTGGTTGGTTCATTTTCAATTTTATGAGGTTGTTTCGTAGTGATTGTTTTTGGTTGTTTCAACTTACCCTCTACAAATTTTTTTTTTGTAGAGAGAGAGAGAAAAAGGCAAGCAAATAAAAAAAATAAGAATCCTTATAACTCCTAGCTAACGGTCAATAAAAAATGAAAAATTTGGAGATAAAAAAACAAATAGAAGAGAAGAAGAAGAAGAAAAAGAAGAAGAAGAAGAAGAAGCAATATATAAAAAATGTAGAAGCAAAGTAGAATAAGAGAGAAGAAAAAGGAAAGTGACAGATATCTGGGGATGTGGAGATACAAGAAGAAAAAAAAATAAACGATTTGCAAATAAAGAAAAAAGAAAAAGAGAGGAGAAGAAAAAGAAGAAGAAGTAAGACAATATAATTAAAAGAAAAAAAATGAAAAGAGAGGAAAAGAATAAGAAGAAGAAGAAAGCCGTATTTTTGAAAAAAAAATTGTCAAAAATTTAATGACACATTTTTTTTTTGAAAAAAGTTTTTCTTTTTTATACATTTATGAAAAAAATCCCTTTTTTATTAACAAAATCTAACAATTGTAAGAGAAAAAATCAAGGAATACATAAAGAAAAAACTTGAATTGAAAAATTAGAAGAAATTAATAATGACTTAAATAATATAGATAGAAGAAAAAAGATTGCCAAAATTTCATATAATTTTTGTAATATTTACTCTTTCATTTTCTTGTATTTATTTATCCAATAATTATTTGTCTCTTCATTTCTATTCTTTTCAATTATAGTTATGAGTAGTTGGCTTTTTTCCTTTAGCATTCGATTTTATTTGTGATACGTTAGTATGATTATATGATGAATTATACTTTTAACTAATGAATGACTGTTCCTTTGATTTTAATCAATGAGTGTCATGTTTGCTTTGATGTATTGCAATTGAGTAGATGTGAATGTCAAAGATTGAAAGGTGAAGCATTCCATTCGTTCACGCATTGATTAAATTTAAATTTTGATAATGAAAGTAGGCAAATGCCATTGAGGATTAAAATTGAATATCATAGAATCTAATAGACTTTAATTAACACTTTACCGTAAAAAATAGGTATTGTTTTACTTATTGTAGATGTTAAAAGATAACCAACTTTTAGTTAATCAACCATCATTAATTAACATTTTATTATTCCTAGTTTTAGTAAATTGGTAAAGAAAACCTAATTCTAACCTATTCTATGTTATAGTTTCTTAATCGTTAGGTGCTTATTTATTTTAAATAAAATTTTAATTAAATTTAATCTACTAAGTTTTAATTCTTTAACTTAATAAATCATAAATGATAACTTCGAATCGTATCATGGCCTTGTGGAACCTGCATCGACGAGGAAGCCGGGTGAAAGGGCGGGGTTTCCCCATAGACACTCCGAAGATTAAGTCAGTATCGTATAGAGGAAAATAATAATAAAGCAAATAGAGTAGAGTAGGGGATGTAGAATGATGTGATAATGGAATGATGGCTTGATGTCTTGATGTAGAGTATGAGAAGATGTGAATGAATGGAATGAATGACAGGAGATGTCATGAGATGTATTTATAGAGAAGGATTGACTCAAACCTCTTAGGAATAGGATTCCTTGTTGAGTAGGGATTGCCTTGTTTAGGGGAGAAGAGACTTCCTTATTGAGTTTCTTCCTAATTGAGTATTCTTCTTCTCCAAGTAATCCTCCTCTTTGGTGAATTATAATCCTTATTAGAATAGAATACTGATTATGGGGTATCAATAAATATAATTAGTAATCAATAACTCAATTCCTTATGGTTTAAGTTATAAATCTACACTATAACTTGATCCATATACTTGTGAAATCAGTAACAAAAAACTTGTGCATGGTTTAAGTTATAGTATAGTTTGTAGATATCGTCTCGACACAGAATTAGTTTATTGAGTACTAATTGCATTTATCACTTAACTTAGATAGCTGAAAATTACTTGATTAAATCTAATTCAAGGAAAAACAACTAAAATAAATAGTAGTATTTAACTAACAAGAAACTAAAATATAAACTAGGTTAGTATTAAATCTACTTTACCAATTTAATACTACAGCTAATACTAAATAAAATTTTAATTAATGATCATTAATTAATTCAAGGTTGGTTGCCTTTAATACCTAAAGTTATCTTTTAATGTGAATTAAGCATACTAGCTAGCATAGTAGCATTAAGACATTACATACTTTCATAATAAATGTTAATTAAAGTCCATCAATTTTTTTGATATTCAATTTTAAAACTTAAAAACTCTTACCTACTTTCGTGATCAAAATATGCAAGTTAAATTAATGCTTGAACAAAGGGAACACTCCATCTTTGTTTATTGACATTAACATCTGTTTAAATTGCAATATATCATGCACAAACATAAAGCACTCATTGATTAAAATAATTATTCATTAATTTTTTTTGAACAATGGGAGGTCAAATGGGAGGGGAGGATTGAACTCATAACCTTACTTTATAATGTCCATCATCTGAGCCACTAGACTACAAAGAGACACTTATTCATTAATTGAAAATATACTCAATCCATTCCAAACTAATGGTCATCTTTTAGTATTTCACTAGGATTAAGAAAGCATTTATATATATATATATATATATATATATATAAAGCTAAATGTGACTAAATTACCCTTCTCTAGATATATTCAAAATTTATTACTTATTGTTGTAAAAATAATTGTGGCACATTCTCTTATTCCACTCAGACTTCCACCTATTTTAATACTCAAAGTAGTATTGGTTAATTCAATCACTTACAACTTATCTTAATAAATTATTTTCTTATTTTTGTTCAAAACTGAATTATTTGGCACCAAAATTTTCATCCATAATATTTTTAATATTTTAAACTTTCCCATATAATGTTCTATAAAACAATTTTTATAAGGTTAAACATTTAACATCTCTAAATCTACAAGCCAAATCCATCAAATGCCTTTACAAATAGATCTAAATGTAGATATAACACATGAAATTGAATTAAGGATGATTTTTTTACTTTTACGTACTTGTTCCTTTTTTCTTTTTTCCTTAGTTTGTTTTCCTTGTTGTTTTTTTTTTCCTTTTTTGATGTCATCTCTTTATGTGTTTTCAGTATATATTAATATGATAGTAAGAAAACTAATTTTTTTGCCCTGCCGACTAGCTTTCGGTTATTTCCTGGAGTGCCAAACTAATAGACCAATAATCCATGTTCCTAGTGGGCCAAGTGGAAGCAATCAACAGGCTATTTATTAGTTTTAGTTTTTGGAATTCCAAGGGAACACATCGCTTACTCTCTTTAAGCTCCAGTTCAATGATCAATAGTAGTTTCCAACCTAAGTTACCGGTGGAAAGGCTATTTAAATCTATGGAGTCTTGACCTCTCTCCATTTTTCTTCTTGAATATATGTAAAAAGATTAGTTGGCTAAAATTAAATTTATATTTCATACTTGAACTGTAAATTGTCATGAAGATTGCTTTTTGGAATACGAAATAATAGTTTGAAAATATTGGAAAGACTTATAGAATTTTGCAAAACCAATTAATATAGATAAGGTTAACACAAGGATAAAATAGGAAAGAAAAAATTAATGTTGTATTGGATATATAAAAGTGACAAATAATTGTAATTTTTTTTATTTGAAAAAGTGCAATTAGTTTGGAGTGGAGGGAGTAATTCATTTTATAATTACATCAAGATAAGACAATTCAATCTAAGTGTAAAATTGAAGAGATATAAATAATCATTAAATCAATAAATGCAAGAAAATAAATGAATACACATTAGAAAAACTCTTTTGAAACTCTAACAATTCTTTTTCTTTTATCTTTAATATTCCAATCATCATTGCATTATTTCAAATTCTTCATATTCAAACTTTTCCCTTTGATATTTCTTGAGTTTTACTCTTTCAATGGTTAGGTTTTACCATTATAAACCTTTTAAGGATGCCTCTCAAATATATATATATATATATACTCAAATGTATATAACTAGTGGCGATAGGGCCAGAGGGTAGCGGCGGTGACAAGGCTGGACGACTATTGCTTGAGGATGTGATCAGACATGGATGGGCTGATTAAAATCATTATCAAAATTAAATTAATTAAATTTCTAAAATAAAATAAAATAAATAAAAAATTCATGATGGTGGACGACTGTTGAAGGTCAGCAAGGTTGTTGGAACGGTGGACTGATGGTGGCATCTTTCGAAAGTGGTGGCGGTGGAGGAAATTAGCTCTTTCTTTTTTATTTCTGTGTTTCAAAAGAAAAGAGGAAAGGAGGGGTGTTTATCCTAAAATTTAGGGACTAATGTATCCATCACTACTCTATCGCTAAATTTTAGGGTTTTTGTGCCCAAATGGTTTAGCGACGAAAATCAACAGTCAATAGTGATAGAAAAAATTCCATTACTATATCTGTTGCTAATTAATTTTTAAAAATATGGCGCCAAGCTCCTACCTTGTTTCAGAAACAGTTTATTTTGTTTGTCGCTAAAACCATCGCTAAGTACATGTTATTTATCCAGTTACTTAAAGTCATCCCTAACTTGTTACTATTTAACTATGAATTGTGTCCATTGCTAATTTCCATTGCAAGTTAACTCTTTTTTACGGTAAAATCATATTTATTCATTTCTTACAAATATGATATTTATAAATATTACATTATAGGATATAACTAATACAACATTATTTTTTTCCTTATAGGTTCTCTCTGAATAGTCACTCCATGAGTAATTATATCATAGAGAGGATACATGAAAAGCGATATAAGGATGGGTACAGTTAGAGTGATGTACTTATCTCATTCAAAAACTTCTATTGGGAGGACTTCAAGGTAATTATATAAAACATATTTAATTTTTGTATATATATATATATACAAAAATTAATTTTTTTAAAATGCAAAAGGCATTTTGTTGGCCTAAGTTTGAGGAGGAATGAATCAACCATCTGTGGTGGTTTGTTTGTGGGACTTAGTACAACAAAACATTATACAACTTGAGAAAGAAGAATATTAAGTCAAACAAATTGCGATAGGAAATTTAGGATAAATGGAAAGCCAATTGGCAAATGTCCAAGTGGCAACATAAAACTATTAAGGCTAAAGCTAATAGTTTGAGTGAGACTAAAGGTCTGTGGACTAATGTCAAGTAATGTTAGAGAATTGGTAAGGTACTTTTTGTAAATGTTTATTCTGTAAAGATCTTATAATTTGGTAAGGTACTTTTTGCACATGTTTAGTCAACCTTGAAACACATTACACATTTCACTATCCAGTGTGGCGAGCTCAACAACAATGAGAATTTTCAAACTTTAAATTGAGACTTTTCCCAAACAAATTGGCTGGAGCAGCTTTTACATACTATACAACTTTATCTAGAAATTCTACTTTTTTAATTGGCATGAGATGGAACGTCAATTCCACACTTAATTCTTTATATCTAAACCAGAGGTGTGCATTACTGAATTGTTAAAGGTGACTTAAAAGGCTAGAGAAAGTCTTAACTTGTTCATTGCAAGATTTAAGAAGATTTAGAATAGATGTAAAATTCTATTACCTGAAATAGAATATATTGAAATGGCACAAAGAGGTTTAGACATTAAATTGAGGAAGAAGTTTCAAGGCATGGAATTCAAAGATTTTTTTTGAGCTGGTTGTAAAAGTCATCGAATATGAAGAACTTTTGAGAGATAAAACTACAAAATAAAGTCTACTATAGGGATGTACTTTCAAGATGTTATAACCAATGAAATTTTAGTTAAGGGTTTGGCAAATACTAATTCTTGTATTTGTCCACTCTTGGAGTAAAAGGCTCCAAAAAGTTTTAAAAAAATTCTATGACTCAAATGGTTAGGTTTAGTTCACATTTGAAGTTTTCAAGACTGAACAAATCTTTGATTTTCTTTTAAAGAAAAATTTCATCAAATTGCCATCAGATCATAAGCTACCAACTAAATAAGAGTTAAAAGGGAGAGAGTACTGTAAGTATCATAATTCTTTTAACCATTCTACCAACACTTATTGGATATTTAAAAATTTGAGATAAGATAGAATCAATAAAGGTATATTGAAAGAGGCTATGCTAATTAATAAGGATCCATTTCCACCTATGCATCATCCAATTCTACAAGTATTGACTTGAGGACACTGTTGGATTTAAAGAAAAACATCAGAGAAAAAGAGAGGATGCTAGAATCTTGCTATGAGTAGAACAATTAGAGTCAAAGATTAATGAAATCCCTCATTGTAAGTTCTTTCCCACAATGTAGGAAATAATGAAAAATAAATGAAATAAGTGACTAACCTCAGGCCAGTGAATTGCCACTTAGTATGAACAGTGGTAGAATTTACTTTTTAGATTTTGTAAGTAGGCTTGACAGCCATTATCTTAAAAAAATTTGAATTTTGCGAGTTTTTGGCATTTTAATGATTGTTTGTTATTTTATATAGAAGTTTAACGATTTTTTAGTGTGTTTATTAGTGTGTGAATAGTGTTATGAACAATGAAGTGTTGTTAAAATTTCAGCAGCAAAACGACTGAAAATGGACTGTTTTGTTTCATAAAGTAAAGATTTGTTGTGGTGTATGTGTGAAGTGATTAATAAAAAGTCTTATATAAACAAACTTTGCAGCTAATCCACAGAATTTCCTTTAAGGATTTCAAGCTTCATTTCTTGAAAAAAGAGTAAAGTTATTGGAATTCATGGTTGAGGAGTGAATTTAATGCAAAAGCTATAGTGATTATCTCAATTCTATCTAATTCCTTAAGGGAGACTTAAGATTTGCTTACAAAAGAGGATGGTAGAGCATAACTTAAAGATGTCAGTTTTATTATTGAAATGGATAATGTAAGATATTAGCAAGTTTAAAGAAAATAAAGCTTAAATGGAGATGATGTTCTTGTACCTGCTCAGTAATAGTAGTAGCATGGGTGTCTGCAGCGGTAATAGATTTCACAGGAGTAAAAGAGAGCCTGAGAACTCTAGTAGTAAAAGGGTTAGACATTCTAGTTGTAGAAAATTTGAGGTCATGATCAATTGAAAAATTTTAGAAAAATATAAAATAAATCCTCAAGATAGAAGTGCAATCCAAAGCAAGGTAATCTTTTTAACATGTATGTTAAAGTAGATGAAATGTCAAAAATTATGCTAAGTGAGGCTATTGCTAGATAAGTATATGAGAAAATAAGGGCTTGCTAAATTCAACTTATAAATAAGCTTTATGTGCCATTAAAATCCAAATTTGCCTTATTAAGTTACTAGCCAAATTTGCAAAGTGCCAGGAATGCAAAAATGAATATTGTGGGTCATACTTTAAACAAAATAAGTTTTGAGGATGTGCAGCTATAGATTCTTGAAGGATGCAACTTTCATGAAATGGCCTTAAAGAATAAGATTGATTCTTAGCCAAATTAAACAACAAAATTATTTTGCCCATAAGGTAATTTAATTTGGCTTAAAGATGTTTGGAGAAATCAAAGCAAAGAGGTGAGATGTATATAAGTTGAATGAAACATGCAAGGTTCGAATGAATTTGACTTAAAATAGTAAAGTATGTGGGTAATTCTTAAAGAAGTTCATCAAGCAAATTATGAAAAGCTTAAATGAATGATGACACAAGAACATGTTGCAAATCTAGTTTTAGCTAATGATGCAAATATTGCATAATTCACTTAAGGAACAAAGATTATTCAAATTAGCAAGTGTGTTAATGCAATATACATAGCCAACAATTATTGATTGCACAAAATTTTGCAAAGATTTATGAAAATAAGTGTCCAAATTTGGTATTTATACCAAAAATGATTTCTTAGCTATGAAATATTATTTAAAAACTTTGCAAAAATTATTATTGCCATGATTGTAGTAAAAATGAATCAAGTTTATCAAAATCCTCAAGGAATTTATCAAGTAAATTGACAAAACAATTTTTGATATGATTTTGATTGCCAAAATTGCTAAGAAATGCAAATGTCTCAGTAATTTAGCTTCAATAAAAAATGGCCAAGCTCTTGAAGTTGGTGAGAGGTTAAAAATAGAGAATGCATGAAGCAAGCATAGCATGACAAAAATTTACATAATTTGCCTAGGAATTGAGCTTTAAAATATTAACCAATTTTGATTTTGTTTGAAAATGATTTCAAAAGGCTTGAAAATTAAATTTGTTAACAAATATTATCTAAAGGCATTTAAACAAAATATTTTGCTAATGATTCTTTGACAATAAAATGTTTAATCAAAATTTATAGAAGGAAGAATCAAGCTCAAGCTGAAATTAAAGCATAGTTTCAGCTTATCATTTTTTCTAAACAAAATTTCATATAAATTTGGTAACATCGCTGCAAATTCACAAGTCAACTTTAGAATTTATTTTCAAGCAAATAATGCAAAGAAATTATTTTGGCCAATCATAACTAAAATAAGCTTGAAATTTATATTTTCTTGAGGAATTTAAACTTGCAAAGTTGGCTTTAGTAGTCAAGAAAATTAGTGGATTTTACAATTAGTCAAGAATTATGTCGAGAATAAGATACAAATGCCCAGGACTAATACAAATAATGCAAATTCAATTGAGGAATTGGCTTATTTTAGTCAATTTTTAATAATTTAGCATCAGACAATTCTCGAATGTTGGTTAATTAACTATTCCTTAAGTAATTTTAATCCAAATACATGATTCTTCAAGCAATAAATGACAACCATTCTCAGCTCAACAATCATCACTATCACAAATTCAAAAATGCAAAATTTCAAGCAATAGAGGCATACTGTTTAATGCGTCAAGCATCATAACACAAGCTTAAAGGTTCATCTTCATTCAACCAAAGTCATAAAATTCCATCAAAGCCTTAATGTAAATTTGAAAACTAATAACAAAGGTTTTGGAATTTACCTTTGTTGAAATATTTTCTAAAGTAAACTTTTATTTTGGTTGGATTTGACTTAAGAATCAAGCAAGAATAGTTGATGATGGTGGGATTGGCTTTAGCAATAACGGTAGATGGAATCGAGTTACGACTTTGAGGATTTGCCGATGGTGGATTGATGGAAACAAGATCAGCTTTGTGTAGGGCATCAACCAAGGTTGGTGTTACGATCAAATTAGAAGTTATAATAGCAATATCGGAATATGGATCGACTTTGTTGTTAGTTTGGGGAATGACAACATGGTCAGCATTCTTTGTTGGTGTCACGATGTCATTAGAGGTAGAAGCAGCGTATAAAAATGGGACAACATAGAGCAACGGCCTGGTAGAGAAAAGCAACATTAGTAGCAACAAGGTGTTGGTGGATGGCGGTGATGGAGAGAAAAGGAAAAGATGTGGTGAGTTGGTGAATTAAAATATCAAATTGGGAACATTCAGCTATCTTGGGTTCTTGATATAGTAAGAAAATTGGAAGAATTAGTTTATGTCTTTTCATTTTAGAGAAATAAAGTGATGGGTAAGTGATTTTATTAAGGAATTTAAATTTTGAAGAAGAATGGGTGAGCTATTTTGGTGAGAAAGTAAGGGATTTAAGTGATTCAAAAAATCGTAACTACCTTCCTTCATCAGCAAATGGTTCAGTAAGGAGACTTATATAAAATGCTATGGTACAATCATGCAACCTGTTATGGGAATGAGTCTGTGGCCTGAGTCAGACTACCCAACCATACTACCACCACACATCACCAAAAGACCTGGCAGACCAAAGAAACAAAGAAGGAGGGATAAAGATGAACCA
>CATIWK010187161.1:0-11250 GCA_949634005.1 Mallotus japonicus
AGAGAAAGCAAGAGAAAGAGGAATTTAAGCTTGAAGAGTCTAGTTCTTTGGAGAAGGGAGAACTTTTCTTGCATTTAATCATCAAACAAGTTCTAAGGGCCGAGTTAAGAGCTCCAGGAAGTCTTCATTCAGTGAGAATCCTTACTTTTAAGTCTTTAAGCTTCATTTTTGTATAAAGAGCATAAATTGTTAGATTTCGGTTTCTTCTGAGTATTTTATTGTTTATGTGATGCTATATTCAAGCATGACTATGTGAATAAGTGATTAAGACCCTGTTTTGCGTCTATCTGCATGCATATTTGAATTACTTAAGTTTTAAGAAAGTATGTGATCCTGAGGCAGGACGCCCTGTTGAGGAGGCGACGCCTCTTCATAGAGGCACCGCCTCTTCATGATGAGGCGATCGCCTCATCGTTGAGGCGATCACCTCTCGCCTAGAGTCATGCACGACCCTGGTTCATTCTAGTATATATTTGGTTTATTTCTTGTATATTTCTTGTATCTTATACACGTCTTATGTTTCGTATTTGACTTTTCATGTATTGATCGCATGTGTAACCTGTTTGAATGATGATTTATTTAAATGATCAACCCATGCTTTGTGTGATTATTCATGTATACTTTCATGCAAGAACGATTTGAGTTATCATTTATGAATATTTGGGATTTGAAACTAGCAATATTTGTTGTAGGTTTAGTAATGATTTCTGCTCACTATTTTGATTAATTAGTTTTTGAGAGGTTTTATCGGATTATTGTAATAATCGTGCAAATCATTGTAATCCCTAATCTTTTTCCCTTTTGTATTGAATGTATGAATGTAATATTCTTTCATTTATTTGTTCAAATTGCCAAGGTAATAAGCAAGCAAATGAGACTAATATACAAATTTGGTAACACTGGAAAATTGAAAGCATGTGTGACCAACTTTTAATAAGGAAATCATTCGATAACTGAAGGTAATAATATATGAAACACAAACGGAGGCCGACCGCAAGGTCGGGTGGGCATTCGAAGCCCATACCCAGATTCCGAACCCCATACCTAGTTTCCGAACCCGATCTCTGAAGACGGCTTCTGGGTACCTCTGTGGAATCTAGTTGCTGTAAGTGTGTCCTGGATTTCATCCGGGTGGCGACTTCATCTCCTTTAATGGGCCCAAAGCCTATATTCGTATATTCTAGTAAGCCTTGAGCTTACACAGTATTATGGTTGCCAACACTTGGGTGTACGCTAAACCCCGCCGTCTACGGTTAGTTATGTAATTTATAATTTTAAAAAAACAAAAATAAAGTGTGAAAATGAATGAGTGGAGTGGAAAATCTCCGCTCAACAAAAAGAGGAAAAAAACAAAAAGTTGAAAAAAAAAAAAAAAGGATCATGAGCGTCCGGCTAACGGCAAAACAACTTTGGCCTCCCTTCCCCTGCAAGTTATTGACTTCAACATGCTCAAACAAAATAAAAAAAAAATAAACAAAATGTTGCCTTTATCGAGAACTGCTGTGCTTTATCAGTATCACCCTCATAAAGTAGCTTCCATGGTAGAGAATCTTTGTTTAGATCATGGTACTCAAGCGAGCTGTTCTGCGTAAAACATGGTCTAAGCAAGAATGTCTAGATGAGAAAGAACAGTTTAACGCTAGTGTGCAGTGATGCTCCAAATCTGATGATTCTTATTTACTTTAGAAGAGTTTAATAGTCATCAAAAGTCATAAAAAAGAAGTTGTGATTGTGATTGTAGCAGCAAAAATAGTCTCACATCTCTCAAATTTACAAATTTCCAACGAGCTCACACGATTGAAGGAAAGTTAACAGTAATTTTCTTATAAATGAAAGAATATTCCATTCATGAAGCTACATTGGATGGATCTACAACATGGCGGCTCCCATCTGAATTATCATGTTTTAAGAATCCAAATGGAACGCCAAATTCACCACCGAAGCAACATACAAAAATATTTGCATTCACATGCATATGCTGCTTCTATCCTGCAGCAGTTTCTCTAGGATAGCAGGTCGCCTCAAATTATACTGTATAAGCGAACAGCAATGACATTTGGGTCTATTTTCATGTCATTGCTGGACGCTGGCAAGCCACAATGTTCTTCCACGCATTTGCATACACAAAACTACGGCCTTAGCTTTTTGCCTAGGCGCAACTTCCCCCAGCTATGGTAAAGTACCCATAGACCGTGCAACTCTAGCAGAAAGATCATCCGCTTGTTCCTTCACAGTGCAAGAACAAAGGTTTTTATATAACTAATATTAATGCATGCCAAGAATACTTGATTTGTAAGTTTTAAATAACTGCTCCATTGAATAACATAATTTTCTACTCTAGGCAGAACACCGTAATGATAACCCAAAAACAATTGTATAACATGACCAGATCCAGATATCGATACCTGAAGACGATGCAACAAATACATCAAAAATAGGTGCACAAATACCTGCACATGATTACTCTTAGTCATCATACAAGTTCATATACTTTGACAAACTTTATATAATTTTCATTTTAAATACATCAAGATGAATAACTCTTGTTACCAGATAGAAAAGCAGGATAAGTCGAGCTGTTGGATACCGCCACAAAAATCTTGTGGCTCTGGCAGCCCCTGAATCCAATAGCTTTGCAGCCTTCTGCAACTGCACAGTACAAATTGACACTCAAAGTTATAATAAATAAACAAAGAATTAATTAGGTCGTTCACTATGGGCAATGGAATACCTGCATGGTCGCTGCTGCCATATGACGGTGATGCAAGGGGAGAGGCCTGCAATTGTAATATTAAAAGACATTAATGTATGCACAGCCTAAGAGAAGTAACTAAGGGAAATCATTAAACACTGTAGCACAATTATTTGAATGTACTCAATAAAATGCCAAAAGCATCAAGAAGGGCACACAAAGATGTCTACTTAGTCAGAATTGGAACAACATACTCAAGGGCCTTCATTTCAGAGTCTTCCTCCCAAGATGAAGAAGATGCACGACGGGAAACTCTACTTCTTTCTGCCTCTACCTGTGTAATAGCAATATGCAAAATAAAGATATTAAGGTCATATGCCATAGAAGAATAAAATCAAGAGCTGCAATTGACCAAATAACATTAAATACGACAGACCTGTGTTTCTTGAAGACGCTTTACTTCCTTCTCCAACTGAAACTCTGCTGCTGCTTTCTCACTGGCCATGGCTTCTAACTGTGTTTGCTTATAGTACTGCATCATAGATAATCATTAAAACACAAAAAGCCATCACAGCTTTTTTTATTTAAAATTTTGTAACTACATACATTACATTCATATTACCAATAAATCAGTTAGTTCACGATAACGCTTCTCAAGCTCCATATGCTCCTGTAAGAAACAGCTATAACCAATAAGACATAGATGGAACAAATGCTAAGTGCAAACCAATGATATTATGCCCTTCCTTAAAAATTGACTACAGTTTCCATGTGATTTTCTTAGGACTTGTGATGCTAGCCAATAGGTGGTTGTATAAAACTCAGGTTGCAATATGAACTGCACAGTACCTTGTTGTCAATTTTTCATAGAATAACTGTGCAAATATATATATATTTTTTTCTTTTAGCTCAGTGTCGTATTTTCACCTGATACTGCATTGGGGAACAAAAATTTGGCCTCATAGAGTCGGGTGCAATTTGAATTCAGAGTTGAATGACATGTTAGGGAGGGAATACACAGTTTCAAGTATAACGTGCTTCACAAGCACTCCATGCCAAGCCCAAAAGAAAATAATGATGGTTGGCAACCTTGCACTAAATAATTATACAAGAATGAGGACAAGGTAGTTTTTTTGACAGTTGATAGCCCAGACAGAATCCTAGCAACAATAAAGGGGAAATTTAGACAATCATAATTGTAGTGCAGTAGATTTGATCAACTATTAAACAATCATTGTAGTGCAGTAGATTTGATCAACTATGTATATTCTTCTACAGTTCAATCATCCAAATTTTGAGCTGACTATCTCCAACCATGGAGCTCTGGAACTAGCAAATACCAGAATGTTTGGTACCCTAACCACTAAGGCTGTCCTTGATTCATATTCATACATCTGCTAATTCAAAATGATGAAAAAAAAAAAAAAAAACGAAAAAGAAAAGCTTGGATCCCATAATTTAAGACACTGCACAAGTTACCTGACGTGAGTAGTGCTCAGCATCTCTCTTCATAGCAGCTATTTCAACCCTCATCTTTTGTACCTCAGCCTGTAATCAAACAGATTGTCAACAGCACTAATAATGTATGATAACAAGCTTATACTATCACACATCTAAATCTCCAAAAATAAAATGCAATTCATGCATCTCTGCATAGCACTCAAGGTGATAAGACAACATTAGGGGCCCTTGCCTCCATAGAAGAAAGCTTGCTTTCAGCATCTCTCTGACCTTGACGTGCGCGTTCCACTTCTTCTTGCCATGCCTGCATCTTAACATTTTAATATAATTTAGTCATTACATGAGTACTGTTAACAAACAAAATATGGTACAAGTATTAGATGTTTAGCTGCTGTAGCAGATAATGGACAAAATTAAAAATATATCCGCAAACCACATCACAAGGGTGTATCATTTCTTCCTAATGTATCATATTTTATCAGCAATTATTGCACTGAAAGAGCGACTAAACAAATTCCTACAACAGTTTAACATATGCCTGCAAACGTTAGTTTCAAAAAGCAACTAGTATGGATTTACACTGGTACCTGAATCACTTGGTTTGCCTCATCTGGGGATTTCTTTTGTCCACGACGAGCACGGGCTTCCATATCTTGCAGCTCTTGATTTAATGAAGCACATTCAACCTGATAGCATAAAATGGTAAGGATAAACAATTCTAAACCAAAATTTAGTGCAAATTAAAAAAGAAATATCGCCAGAAGGAGAAAAACAGTATCTCTTTGTACCTCAAGCAGTGCCACCTTCTGCTCAAGTTCTGCTGCCTTTGCAGTTCTCTCATCTGCAATTCTCTAAAAGCGAGGAAAATACCGACATTTAACAACAATAATAAACAGCGAGGTGAACAACCATATATATATATATATATTGAAAAATGCTAGCATTTTATGAACAGAAACATAAAACTGAAAATTAGGAGGTAATTGTATAAAAAATCAGTCCTCATGTTACATGCTAAAAAAAGAAGTCAAGTTATGTTAGCAGTAAACCACAAACATTGGTTACCATTGCATTACCTGGATCCTAGCAAGGGCCGTGGATGCCTCAACAGATCTATGTTCCAATTCCACTTCCCTTTCCATAGCTGCCTATTTTATCATATGGAGGTTATCAGTGCAACTGATCATTGACAATAGGAAATACATAAAACACTAGAATAATTGAGTTGACGCAGATAAAAAACCATTTTGGTAGCATTATGTGCTGCACGTTCCTCTTCTGCTCTCCGTTCTGCAGAGGCCAGCTCCTCCCTAAGTGCCTGAAAAAAAAATCATAATCTGAGAATTTCAAGATGAAATAGCATCAATAAGGAAATACTAAGAACAAAAATGCCACAAGTTGAACAAAAAGAAGAATAAGCCAGTTTACCTGCATCATCCTTGTCTCAGTTAGTTCTCTATTTCTCATGATCGAATCCATATTTGCCTGAAAAGTAACAGAAGTGTACAAAGCCTCAATTTACAACCAGCATAATCAATGAAAATAACAAATCCCTGGGAAGAAAGAACATTAATGAATAACCATGATGGTGAATCAAATAAGTAAATCAAAACCACAACAAGAAGAACAAGTTCTCCAGAAGCAAAATTGCGACCCTTAGAACCAACTAAGCAACTAACTTTAGAGAAACACCAGAACAAGAAGAAACAATAGCTCGGAAGTTAAGCTATGATAGCAACAGCAGCTCATAGAGATAGTGGATGGGTTTGTTGATTATTCTAAAGTATATATTGGTAGATAAGATCTTTTCCATTTTTTTTTTATTTTTTGGGAGCCATGGACCTCACATGTCTAAAAGTGGAAGGCTTCATGCTTTCTTTCTCAAGTTTATAGATGATTGTTCGTCAATCTTTACAGTAGTGAGAGACAGTTAGAAAGAGATTCAAGCTTGTCCTTAATCTATTTCGCATTCGCACAAATTAAATCTTCCAAATGAGTGTTGATGGTATTGGTGAAGAAAGTCACTTGCAACAAACAGAATTAAAACTTTTTTAAAGGTGGAAAGGAAAAGGGCATGCACTATTATCTTTAACAGGTACAAGCAGAGCAAACCTGCAGTGAAGCCAAATTTCCTTCAGACAAAGCAGCCTGTTTCTTGAGTGTGTCTAATGAATTGACAAGGGCCTCAATTTCAGAATTTTTTGCCGCCAAAGCCTCGCCCATGCTCAACTCTATTCTTGTCACTTCACTTTTAGATATTGACAAATCTTGCTGCAGCTGCTTTATGCGAGTCTCATATGATTTACTTAGCTCTCTCTGTTAAGGAAAAATCTCAAATGGTAAAGAACCAGAGATCAACAGCGATACATCAGGTATAAAAAAATTTGAAAATTTTCAGAGGTCCATAAGGACAGGCAACAGAAAACATCAATTTTCTCACCTCTGCAATGAGAAGTTCCTCCAGCTGTGCATTTTCAGATTTGTATTCTTGAAGCCGGGTAGAAAGTCCAGCACAAACCTGATTATTGACCAGAACAGTTAACACGGCATCCAAAGAGGAAATTGATGGGTAGGAAACTACAATTTTGGATGCAAAATAACCAATGGCCCAAGCAGATTCAAGTGATCTTCTTTGGACAAAATCCAACAACTTACTGAATTGCAGTAAGATGCATAAGCCAAATGACTAGTCTACCTTGAACTTTGTTTTAACCAAACAAGCCATTTCATGCCATATTGCTGCAGCCTAGGACTAAGGATCATGCTTAGAATCACTCTCCTATAGCCTCTGTGGATACATCAGCTCCAGATAACAGATTTTATCTTGCTAAATTCATGAGTGACCAAAGCAAACCAATGAATCCTAAGCAATAGTCTTGCGACAATAATGAAAGGAAAATTAGCAATTGGAGCTTACCCGTGCTAACCTTGCCTCTTTCGACTGACCAGTGGAAATTGCAGTCTTAAGCAGTCCTTGAGCCTGCAGGCCAACAACGGGAACTAATCAAAAAAACCTTGAGAGCAAGCACATGAAATTACCAAAACTCATGACAAAATTGCAGTAAATGATTTTATCCCAGAACAAAAAAGTTTACCTCATCAAGTTGGTCCTGTATCTTCTTAGGTGAAGTATCAGCTTTGTGCTGCTGATTGTTCTGTTGATTGACAATAGGTTCAGCCTTAGAATCAGCATCTCTTAATGGAGTCGCACCATTTATTGAAAGATCAGTGATTGCTGGTTGAGATATCTCTTGGTCAGTTTCTGAAGGAACTTCAGCATCTCTTAGCTTGATATTTTGCTCAGCATTAATTGGAAGGTTTTGATGGTCTTCGTTGAGAACCTCTATTTCTTTAGCAGGCAATGGTGAAGGAGGATGTTCAACAAAAGTATCACGAGCCTTCTCACTGAGAATCTCACCATTTAAAGTTAATGTTTTGGCATCTGCATCTGCATCTACACGAGCAGCAGCCAAAGGAACTTCCACATGATCAGCATCATGTTTAGCAATTTCATTGGCCAGACTTTCTGGTGATGTAAAACTGGAGGCATCTTTCTCGGCATCCAGTTGCTGCTCAGTGGCTGTTCGGGACATTGACTTGCTAGAGGGAGTAGCATCATGTTCAACTGAAAGCGACACCCTATCTTTATCAGATTCCACCTCTAGTTGTGAAGTTTGTGTGGTGCTCAACTCCTCTTTAGCATCACTTGATTTATTGGACTCCTTCGTGGAGAGCCTCTTTTGAGCCTGCAAATAGCCCATTTGCAACGTAAATCATCTGTTTGAGTAACATGGATTCATTGATCGTAAATAAACAGGTCAGTACCATCCTAAAGATACAGGTATGATGGTAAATACCTTTTTCTTTGACTTTACCGTCTTGGGTTGAGATCCTTGCCCAGTAGAAGCTTAAAATTTTCAAAAAGAAAAAAGCAGAAACAGTTATAAGGAACAGATAATATCATTCGGAAAGAAAAAATACTCATTCTTCTTTTCCAAATTTTTTTTAATATTATGAATATCAATAACCAAAGTTCCAATTATGGTCATTTCCACAAAATATTCTGCTCAAACTCTAATCTTCTTGTTTTATTTGCTAAAAATTTTTGAAGCGGCCAAATATGAGATTATCTATCACGAGTCTTAGTTCCACAATTTTGGCAGCAAGTAAAACTAATCTAGAATTTAAAAATCACATTGCATCAATTTTAACATTTACAAGACTGAAGCTCCTGGAAATGGCAATGCTCACCCAATAACCACCCTACATGAAACATTGATGCTAATATCCTCTAAGGCTGCATGAGAAAATCATACCAATGCCAATCACATTCAATGTTGTAAAGAAACAGACAATCAATTACAAAAATAAATAAATAAATACAATGTATAAAAGCTTCTAATCCAAGTAATCATCCAGATATAACAACGATTCGGAAAATAAGATCCATACCTGGTGATTGAGTATCAGAATGCTCATCTGCCAATTCGCTAACGACCAACTTGGCCCTTCGATCTACCACTTCAAGTAAATCTGACCACAGTGAAAATGACGAAACATTATGACATTCAATCTCATGTATTCCTTTAAAATTGCTGAGTTGCAAAACAACTACACTGCCAATTCAAAAACTGCCAAAACCAAACTGATAACAAATTCATATTCAACAAAACAACATCAGTGCATTTGAATATAGCTAAAGGCAACTAATAAACAAGTCCTATCCGCATTACATGGCAAGTCCATAACAAGCTAATTAGCAACAACCAGAACCGACAGATCAGACATTAAACTAATCCAAATAGAATTGAAGAAACGAGAAATTGAAAGCAAAATAATTGAGAATCAAACCTTCTGCAGCTTTGAGCCACGAAGCCATTAGAGAATAATAAATTAAAGACCTAAATACGAATCGGTAGAGCTTCCATGCGCTAATGGGAGCTTCTGTAATAGATAGATTTTTGGAGATAAGGTCAATGAATGTGATCTCTTTGCAGTAACTGATTTAGTGAATTCTTGATGAATTTTTTCAGAAATGAATTGGGAAGTTAGTTAGGCGTAGGCTAGCAGCAGAAGTGCAAATGAAGAAATTGAGGGGGACGTTCTGGTGCTGATGGAACTATGGTTGTGTGCCTGGAATAGCCCATTCATACAGTCTACTTGGATTTGGATTAGGCCCATTTTATTTGTATATTAGCCGATGCAGTCGACTTGCAGAACACCTAAAATTGGAAGCCCATTTCTCAAATCACTTGTCAGCGGCGGCGCACGTTTGAGACCAAAAATACGGTGGACATGGCCTGGCCAATTTCATGTGACTGGTCTTTATGCCCTGTACCACACATCTCGCGGGACATTTTCGAGTTCAATTTTTTTTTTTTTTTAACTCAATATAGAACCCAATATAATCGGGACGGAAGGAGGCAGTTAGTAATCAGTAGTTAGCATTATAAAAAATCATTTTTATAAAACACCATTAAAAGTGAGTTTCACAAATTTAGTAAAGAAAAGAGAAATTGAACTCAACTTCTTCCTCCAAAGAACAAAGGCTCTTGCTGCTTGAGTTAGTTTTAAGTATGTTGAAGTTCAATTTTCACATCTATTCAATGGGAATATTATGTTATTTAGGACTAAGAGTTTGGGGAGTGGATTTTTCTTATCTACTTGAAGTGCATTATATTATAATCAATCAATTATTAAGTTGCTCATTTAATGATGAAGAGTATAAACTCAACGTAGATTGATTATTTTCCTTATCAAAATAAAATTTTAATTATTAATTGTTCCAAAATCAAAGGTAAATTTCTCATGACAATATATTGATTATGTAGTTCTATATATGCTTTTGCATTTTGCAAATAGTTGATGCAATTGCTTATTTTATTTCCTTTTACATGAGACAAAGAGAAATTGATGATAACACCATGCATCGCAAAGGCTTCATACTTGAAAGTCTAGGCCAGTGATGTTAGGCCTAGTGGCTGCGGCATCACCCGAAAAATATTAACATAAAAGTCTAGAGTACCATGAAAAATATTTACTTTCCATTTCCTTTTTCAAGCGTTTACACACTATAATGAGCTACTCAATCACTTACCTTCCGACAGTGAATCATTATAACTCCCTCAACTTTCAAAATATATTTTTTATATGAATAGTAATTTTATGTTTTTTTAAAAAAAATTATATTTCCAAAAGTTGAACAGTTAAGCCTTCTAAGTGAGTGGCCACTAGGCCCTTTTTTTAAACCTAATGCACGCAACTTTAACTGAAATTTTTGGAAAATTGATGATATGTATGTATACATATATATATATCTGAAGTTTATCAGATTTTAGGATTTGGTTCCACGTCCACAGCTTTTTGTGCAGCAGATAGGCACAAACGGGAACCCCTAGCTTGCCAGTTGAACAAACAGCCCCACATCCAATCATTCATTGTTCAAAGGTGTTGGAGCTGAATAAAAAGCTGTTTAAAGGAGCAAATATATATATATATATATATAACTAGAGCCTAAAGTAAAAAGACTTGTTTTCCATTAATTTGTTATTATTTTCCTCTTTGTCCCTAAATTCTTAAAGTAAAGTTCCATTAACCCCACGAAACTAAATCCAAGGATTGCTTTAACTAAGGAAAACAAATACTACAATAATCTATGTGACTCGTATAATGAATAATATATATAATTGAATCTTGAAATGGATATGCATTATTTATCCACTTGAGTTGATATCGATATGCAAAGCTTTATCAGTCCACCCATATAACTAAAAACGGAATTCCACTTATCATTAAAAATATCATGAGGTGTATTATTTGAACATTACTACGAAGGAAATAGCTACTGTTGATTTGTAAAATTATAACCATCTAATTTAAAATGGAAAAATTATTTCTATTAGTATATAGTCCATCGATATAAAGAAAGAAATTTACAACCATATGCCTATTTTTTTAAAAAATAATATATTATTTTAATGTATATATGTGTGTGCACACGCACGATCATATATTTTGTTATTAGAAAAGGAATTCTTAACTATCTATTTGTTATTATATTTAGGGGTTTGTGTATATTTTGAATCTACTATGCACAC
>CATIWK010187181.1:0-14896 GCA_949634005.1 Mallotus japonicus
TGTATTTATGCTTCCCCATTTTTTTAGGGCAAATGTATTGCATCTTGACTTGATATGGGAGTGTGTGTGTATATATATATAATTTTTCATTCATTTTAAATTTTTGACTTTTAAAATTTAACTTCAATAAATTAATGAATAATCATGTCTTTTATTTAATTATTATTTTTATTTTAACCAAATAAAATTATTATAACAATTTTTAAATTTATCCTATTATAAACTATTTGATTAATTTATAATTTATAAATTAAATTTTAGTAAAATTATTTAACTAATTATTTTAAATATATATATTGCCTGTAGCCTACGCAACGCGTGGATAGACGAGTAATTTTATATTAAAATTCAACCGTATCGTTTTCTTTTATTTTAATATAAAGGCCTTTTTTTGTAATAACGATGATGATGATGATTATTATTATTATTATTATTATTATATTTATTTATTTATTTAAAAAAAAGAAAAGAGAAGTCAAAGTGGGACCAAAGGACAAGTGCACGTTTGTGTATTAAAGAGAGAAAAGAAGCCTGCATAGGAGAAGAAAAGGGAGTTGCAGCAGGAGAAGTTTGGCTTTTGTGGTAAATTATATTTTGGTACCTAAACTTCTTCTTCTCCTCCATAAACCACCCAAACGACCTCCGATCACTGCCAAAATTGAACCAGAGCTTCTTCTCCTCTTCCTCTTCAACTTGGTAGATTTTATTTCATGTGATTTGGCTCAGATTTAAGCATATTTGGCCAAAACCATTCAGCCTAACCTCCATCATTTAGTACTGTTCCGGCAACTTTCAGCCTCTGAGATCACTAACAGCGTGTTCCTCTAATCTCCAGTAGTCCGTATACATTGACCCTTGCATTCAATCTCCTCTGACTGAATTTTCTATGAATTTTTCGGTAATTTCTTTTAATTTTTCGATATGTAAATGCTATGCATATTTTGGTACATTTGAGGCTATAATTGTGCTTTACCAATTGTGGTGAATGTATTGGTATGTTCGGTTTGGTCAGTTGACGCGTTTCCTGTGAGAAATTAGGCAGGTCCCACCTGTAGACACAGTGAAATCAGGACCAATCCAGAAAAATTATGAAATTATTTTTATAAAATAGAATAAATTGTGGTGATTAATTTTCATAACTAGAGTGAAACCTAATTACTTATGGATAATGAGATAAAAATTCTAGATTGGTTTCGGTGGAAATTATTTTATTTCCGTTAAATTAGTTTAATTTGTTGACAATATTCCATTTAGCCTTAAATGGATATTTTAGAGCGTATACCAACTTATTTTGTTAATTCCTTTACTTTAGTGATTCTCTAGAATTTTTAGAAAATTTTAGGAATTTATTCTCTATATATTTACTAGGTAAATAATTCTTGTATAGATAATTCCAAAGCAAGAGCTAGTGAGTTGGGGCAAATGAGGATACGTCAGCCAGCGCACTCCACTTATGAGTTAATATTATGAGTTACTTGTTGAAATTTACACATTATATTTTGGATATATGTATATATATGTGTGTGTGTGTGTGTGTGTGTGTGTTTGTATAGTGAGTTGGAGCAAACGAGGACACATCGGCCAACGCGCTCCACCTATGAGTTAATATTATGAGATACTTGTTTAAATTTACGCATTATGTTTTGTGTATATATATGTGTGTGTGTGTGTGTGTGTATGTGTGTATATATATATATGTTAAAGTGCATATTTGTTTAATTTAGGGGATATTATATAAACAACCCCAACCTTTGGGGGTACTTTCAAATAAAACCATATCCAATTTTTTCTTTCAAATATAATCACAACCTTTAGAATGTTATAAAAAAAAAGCCCTCCTTGGATGACTGTATTGGTAATACTGAGTTTTTTGTTGAAATTTCATATATCTAGTATGCTAAGTTAAAATTCCATATACCTAGTATGCTGGATTTTTTGTTGTAATAACTAAGTTGCACTTTTATCTGTCTAAACAGTCTGCTAATCCAAAATGAAACACTCAATTGGAGGGGGAGAAAATATTAATTTGGGGGCAAATGCATTGTTTTCATCTCCTGTTACAACTACAGTCATCCAAGTGGGCCCCATGGATCATAAAAAAATGTTTTCATCTCCTGTTACCAGTATAGTCATCCAAGGAGGGCTTTTTTTTCATAACGTTTTAAAGGTTATGGTTATATTTGAAAGAAAAAATTGGATATTGTTTTATTTGAAAGTACCCCCAAAGGTTAGGGTTGTTTATGTAATTTTCCCTTTAATTTATTATGATAATGACATTATTATTATTGTTGATGAAATTTGAACATGTTTGATTTATTTTAAAAGTATTGGAAGTTATGTTCTATAATACTTGCATTTATGAAATGCTATAAAAAAATGTTTTGTTTATATATGAATATTTAAAGTGAAAAATGGTAAAACGTGCTACCTGGTGGGTATCACCAGGACTGTGTGTGCACAAGTGTTGATTGATTGAGTTGGCTAGTTGAGTGAGACTCTCTGGACAAAGTTATGGTTGAGCCCTGGTTTAGTAAGACTCTTTGAGAAGGCATGTGGTTTACTGGTTTGGCCTTAGTCGAGCTTGCTCTCTGAGCTCCAGTAAATAATTAGAGAAAGAGACCAACTGTGTTTGGACCCTGGTTGAGTTTGCTTTCTGGTACCGGCAATCATTTGGACTTAAGAGAGCTGAATGACTATTAGAATTTAGGTTTAGGATTCTGCCTCCGTTTTTCCATGAAAAGTGTTTTAAATTATATTATATAATTTTTATTATTAAAAATATGAATTTATTTGATAATATGATAAACTATATTTTATGTAAGTGAAGAAGGATTTTTCTTTTAGAAATAATATTCTTATAAAAATTAGATTTTATTGTTTTGTATAAGATATATACATTTTTAAATGGTTTTAAGAAGTATGTTTTAAATTTATATGCATTTCATAATATTAATCCACTAAGTGAGGTCTGACTCCCCTAAACTATTTTTCCCGGATCTTGAGAGCCTACAACTAGTTCTTCTAGTTTGCGCTAGAGTCATTCTTCACCAGTTGCTTTATACAGGCTATTTTAATGTTATTGTTGCATGTGGATTATGTGTAGTAATCTAGACACTGCAGTAGTTTGGAAGACTTGTATTTATGGTATTTGCATTAAAATATATTTAAATTATATTTTGAGATTTTATGGATAAATGTGTTCTATAAGATATTGATGTTGGGTTGATGATGACCTTGGTATTGAGTTTTGGAGTAGTGGTGATTATGTATATGTATTGGGAGTGCTTATTTCCATTTGCAAGTTTTGAATTTTCTTTCGGTATAGGGAAAACTCTGCCGGATTTTCTTTAGAATTTAAGAGTTAAAAGTTAAAATTTAAAAATATTTAAAGGCTTACTACGGGTCTTGGAAGCTTCTCGCTTTCCCATTCCTTAGTGCCAATCATGTGCCTTTGGGGTTTAGGTCGTGACAAAGTTGGTATTAGAGCATTTGTTGAATTTTTATTCTTTTTTCTGTGAGTGTGTCTTTTCTTGAAATTACTATGGTGATTAGGTTGATGATTGTCACTTGTTGTTATCATTGCTTCCAAAATTCCGCGCATATGTTAGCATTCTTATTATGTCTTGAATCTTATTTCTGAGTCTTTTAAGAATGAGGTGAGTGCAAACTGCTCTTGTTATAGATGTAGTATATGATGATGATGAGCAGTAAATTCAGGATAAAAGCTCTAGCCCTTGCCACATGAGGTAGAAGAAGGGGTAGACCTAGAGCAGTGGCAAGTCAGAGATAAGAGCTACAGCTGCAAGTAGAACAAGGAGCTCCAAAGATAGATCCTGCAGCATTTACAGCTGGAATGGCAGGAATTAACCAAGGCCTAACTGCACTTAATCAGGCTATGCCATTAGTTCAGTAGATGCTTCAGCAGAGGAACCAAGAAATGTCAGATGCTGATGCTACACTTATATAATCTATAATTGGTAGAGTCTCCTTTGATAGTAAGGGAGATGCTTTGGAATTTATTAATATAATTGCATCACGGACAAGAACAGGGCACACTAACTATCATAGGATTTTGATTGTTGAGCAGTCGGTTCAAGCAGCTGCATAAGACTGGTTTATGCAGTTTATTCAGCCTTCCATGAATAATATGTCCTAGCTAGAATTTAAAGAGCGATTCTTAAGGTACTTTTGCCCACCTGCATCAAGAGATGCTTATAGATGGTAGCTACTGCACATTAGCAGAGGAGACAGATATGTGGAGGAGTGTACTATAGAATTTTTCAGGCTATCTTATTATGCTGAAGATGTAATGAGAGACAAATATAGAGCTATTGATTTATATGGTACTGGATTAGGGCCAATATATGTTAGAATTCGTACAGAGGGCCATACCTTGAAAAGTGTGATAGAGGAGGTTAAACTGTTAGATAGAAGACATATAAGGCAAGACACTCTTCTGATCCCTATATTAATGAAAGTAAGAAGGTAGAAGGAGCATAAGGAATGCAACAACTAGTGTTTTGGCTTGGTAATACTGATGTGCAGATTGGTACCTCCCAGTAGTATAGAGGTCAGAGGGGCACAAATCTGGGAGACAAAATCACAAACATGGAAGACCTGTCAGATTTGGACCAAGAGCCAGCAGCAGCAGTAGTGGACAGAGTTCTGGGTATGGTAGTACATGATTTGGGCCAAATACATATCCTACTTGTGGTAGAGTGCACCATAGACCATACCATTTGCCACCGGGTGCTTGCTTTATATGTAGTCAGTTTGGGCATTTTGCTAGATTATGTCTTAATTCTGGCTATTAGCCATCTTATATGCAAGGACCATATACTTCTGTGACTCAGCAAATACAACAAGCACCTTCACCATATCAAGCACGGATCTATCCTCAGTATGGTGGCACTCAGTTTATAGGCTAATAGGACTGTTTACAGGCCAGTAGGGCTGTGGGTTAAAAGGTATATTTGGTGAAAGATCTGGTGGCTAAGGACATGCACATCCTTTTACATCACAATAAGGAGGCCAAGGACAAGCTTGAGTTTTCACTCTTACCCTTCAAGATGGTCAGGAATCCAACACAGTTATTGTAGGTACTCTTCCTGTATGCTTTATTAATGCTAGAGTTTTACTTGATCATGGTGCATCACATTCTTTTGTATCACCTGCATTTGCTTAAAAGATGGGTTGGCAACCATCCAAATTATTAGTTCCATTATCTGTAGCAACTCCACTTAATGACAAGTTGGAGACATATATAGTCTTTACATTTTGTCTAGTGCTAGTAGAAGGCAAAGAGTTGTTGGCAGATTTGGTCTTATTAGACGTAATATATTTTGATATGATTTTGGGAATGGATTAGTTAGCCCAATATTATGCTACTTTGGATTGTCGGGAGAAATAAGTGATTTTTAGAGTTTTAAATGATGTGGAATTTTGATTCAGAGGCAATAAGAGTTCAATGCCTCAAAATTTTATTTCTGCAATCACAACTAGAAAGATGCTTAGAAGAGGATGTCAAGGTTATTTGGCTATGGTCAGGGATATAAAAGTAGATAAGGGGACAGTTGAGAATGTGCTAATTATGCTTGAATTTTTTTTTTCTTGAAGAGTTACTAGGATTACCACTAGAAAGAGAGATAAAATTTTGTATTGATGTCATGCCTGGTATAAAACCTATCTTCATGCCACTTTACAGGATGTCACCAACAGAGTTAAAGGAGCTTAGAGAATAGTTGCAAGAATTGCTTAATAAGGGTTTTATTAAACCCATCATATCTCCTTGGGGTGCATCAATATTATTTGTAAAGAAGAAGGATGGCAGCCTTTGACTTTATATTGACTACAGACAGTTGAACAAAGTCACCATTAAGAATAAATATCCTCTCCCGAGGATTGATGACCTATTTGATCAGCCTCAAGGTGCAAGATGTTTTTTCAAAATTGACTTGAGGTTAGGATATCATCAATTGAGAATTAGAAGTGGTGATATACCTAAAACTACATTTCGAACAAGATATGGCCATTATGAATTTTTGGTGATGTCCTCTGGGTTGACTAATGCCCCAGCAGCTTTCATAGATTTAATGAATCGGGTGTTTAGTCCATTCTTAGACTGATTTTTAATAGTGTTTATTGATGATATCTTGGTGTATTTAAGGAGTGAAGAGGAACATGCTATGCATTTGAGAATGGTGCTCTAGACTTTAAGAGAGCTCCAATTGTATGCCAAATTCTTAAAATGTGAGTTTTGGTTGGATCAACTGGCATTCTTAAGCCATATAGTATCCAAAGATGGTGTATAAGTGGATCCCAAAAAGATTGAAGCCATTACAAAATGGCCAAGACCCACAACAGTCACAGAAGTAAGGAGCTTTCTGCATATAGCTGGTTATTATAGGAGATTTATGATGCACCTTTGACAAGGTTGACCCAGAAAAATGCTAAGTTTGTATAGACGGATAGATGTGAGGAGCATTTCCAGTTGCTCAAGGATAAGTTGACTTCAACTTCAGTATTGACTTCACCTTCGGGAAATGAAGGATATACATTGTATTATGATGCTTCTCGAGTAGGACTAGGGTGTGTGTTAATGCAGAATGAAATAGTAGTTGATTATGCTTCACGTCCGTTAAAGAAGCACGTGCAAAATTACCCTACTCATGACTTGAAAATGGTAGCATTAGTGTTTGCACTGAACATAGAGAGGCATTACCTGTATGGGGTGACTTGTGAGATATACATTAATCATAAAAGTTTAAAGTATATCTTCCAGCAAAAAGGATTTGAACTTGAGACAAAAGAGATAGATGGAACTCTTGAAAGACTATGATTACTTTATCCTATACCATCTGGGCAAAGCCAATGTGGTAGATAATGCTTTAAGTACAAAGTTAGTAGGAAGCCTTGCTCATATTAGCTTGGAGTATAGACCAATCATTAAAGAACTGCATAAGTTGATTAATTGGGGATTACAATGGAGGATGACCAAATGATGTTTGTTGGCTCAATTTATAATACGATCAGTGTACTTGGATATAGTCAAAGTAGCCCAAAGAAGGGACCCTCAATTACAAAAGATATTGTCAGAGGTACAACAGGGTCAATCTAGAGATTTTGTAATGACAGTGAGGGCATATTATGTTTGGGCACTAGGTTATATATGCTAGATGTATATGAGCTGAGAAAGGAGATCATAGAGGAAGCTTATTTTTCTACTTATAGTGTTCACCTAGGTTCTACTAAAATGTATCATGATTTGAAAGATACTTACTGTATGAATGGGATGAAAAGAGACATTGTTGAGTTTGTATTCAGGTGTCTTACATGTCAACAGGTAAAGTTAGGACATTAGAGACCCTCAAGATTATTACAACAATTACCCATTATAGAGTGGAAGTAGGACATGATTGCAATGGACTTTGTTTCTGGCTTGCCTTTCACATCGAGTGGTTATGATGCCATATGGGTAATAGTTGATAGACTAGCCAAATCAACTCACTTCTTGCCAATTAAGAAGATATATACTATAGAAAAGTTGGCAAGGTTGTATATCAATCGAATTATTTATCTACATGGGGTGCCAAAAAGTACAGTATTAGATAGAAGAGCTACTTTTTCACTTTAGTCTTTTGGCAAGAATTACATAAAGTATTGGGTACTATACTTGATTTCAACACAGCTTTTCATCCTCAAACTGATGGTCAGTCAAAAAGAACCATTCAAACTTTAGAGGACATGCTTCGAATGTACGTTATGGATTTTAGTGGACAATGGGATATGCACTTGTCGTTGATAGAATTTACTTATAACAACAGCTACCATGATAGCATTGTAATGGCTCCATATGATGTATTTTATGATAGGAAGTGTAGATCTCCTATATATTGGGAAGTTGGTGAGAGGCAAATAATTGGGCTAGAGTTAGTGTAAGTGAATTCAGAGAAGGTTTCTCTCCTTCAACAGAGATTGAGGAAAGCTTTTAGCCTACATAATAGCTATGCAGATCCTAAGAGGAAAGATGTGTCATTGTCTGTTGGAGATATGATATTTCTAAAGGTGTCACTAATGAAAGGAGTAATGAGATTTTATCAAAAGGGTAAGCTAGCTCTAAGGTACATCGGACCCTTTGAGATTCATTCTAGAGTGGATGATGTGGCTTACAGACTGGTGTTGTCGCTAGAATTGTCGCGGATTCATCCAGTATTCTATGTTTTCATATTAATGAAGTACATCTCCAATCCTTCTATGTTCTTCAACCACAGACGGTAGAGCTTAGTGAAGATTTGACATATAAAGAGTATCCAATTGTAATTGTGGATTAATAAGTTCACCAGCTTCGCACCAAAGATACTCCTATGGTGAAAATGTTGTGGAGCAACCATACAGTAGAAAATTGCACCTGGGAGATGGAGGCTAATATGCAGAGCCGATGCCCCTATTTTGTTTTAATATTGATGTAAAATTAGTAGGATGAATTTTCTTAAGGAGGGAAGAATGTAATAACATGAATTTTTGGTTGTTGTTATTATTATTATTATATTTATTTTTTAAAAAAAAAAAGAAAAGAGAAGTCAAAGTAAGACCAAAGGACAAGTGCACTTGTGTGTGTATTAAAGATAGAAAAGAAGCCTGTAGAGGAGAAGAAAAAGGAGTTGCAGTGAGAGAAGTTTGGCTTTTGTGGCAAATTATATTTTAGTACCTAAACTTTTTATTCTCCTCCGTTAACCACCCAAACGACCTCTGATCACTACCAAATTTGAACCAGAGCTTCTTCTCCTCTTCCTCTTCAACTTGATAACTTTTGTTTCATGTGATTTGACTATGATTTGAGCATATTTGGCCAAAACCATTTGGTTTAACCACCATCGTCTAGTACTGTTCCGGTAACTTTTAGCCTCTGAGATCACTACCAGTGTGTTCCTCTCATCTCTAGGAGTTTGTAAACATTGACCTTGCCTCTGATATACTCCGATTGAATTTTTACGAAATTTTCAATAAATTTCTTTTAATTATCCTATATGTAAATTCTATGCATATTTTGGTGCATTTGAAGCTATAATTGTGTTCTACTAATCATGGTAAACACATTGGTATATTCAGTTTAGTTGGGTGACACATTTCAGATGAGAAATTTGACGGGTCCCACCCGTAGACATAGTGAAATCGGAACCAATCTAGAACAATTATGAAATTATTTTTATAAAATAGAATAAATTATGGTGATTAATTTTTGTAACTGGAGCAAAGCTAATTCCTTACGGATAATGAGATAAAAATTCTAGATTGGTTTCAGTGGAAATTATTTTACTTTCGTTAAATTAGTTTAATTTGTTGAAAATATTCCATTTAGCCTCAAAAGGATGTTTTAGAGCATCTTCCAACTTATTTTGTTAATTATTTGACTTTAGTGAATCTCTATAATTTTTAGAAATTTATTTTCTATATATTTACTAGGTAAATAATTCATGTACAGATAATTCCGGAGTGAGAGCTAGTGAGTTAGGCAGATGAGGACACGTCGACCAGCGCGCTCTACCTGTGAGTTAATATTATGAGATACTTGTTCAAATTTACGTATTATATTTTAGATTTATGTGTATATATACATGTGTGTATATATACACACATACACACACACATATACATGTATATGTATGTGTGTGAGTGTATATATACACACACACACACATATACATATACATGTATATGTGTGTGTGTGTGTATATATATATATGTTATTGTTGAAGAAATTTGAACATGCTTGATTTATTTTAAAAGTATCAAAAGTTATGTTCTATTATAATTGCATTTATGAAATGCTTTAAAAAATGTTTTGTTTATATATGAATATTTAAAGTGAAAAATGGTAGATCGTGTTATCTGGTGGGTGTCACCAGGATTGTGTGTGCACTAGTGTTGATTAATTGAGTTGTCTATTTATTTGATTTTGAGCTCTGGTTGAGTGAGACTCTCTGGGTAGAGTTATGGTTGAGCCCTGGTTGAGTAAGACTCTCTAGGAAGGTATGTGATTGTTGGTGTCAAATTATGTATAGTTTTAGGAGTCTATTTTGCATACATTTGAATATTTTGAATAGCATTTAGTATAGGAAATCATATAGAAACAATCACTTTTATATTTTCTTTGTTTTTGTTAGGGAAAAGGAGAATAGAGGTGAATTGGTGAAGTTTGATGCCAAAAAGAGGAGAAACAGAGCATAGTGGTACAGAGCTGTCTGCTGGCATGATCGTGGTTGGATGCGTGATTACTGACAAGTCATAATTCCAGCCCATGAGTAATTTCGAGCCTCATGCGAGCATGGTTGCCTTAGAACAGCCTCTTCTACCGCCAGCGCATTCAGTTTTCGAGCGCGATCCTTTCACCCAGATGCTTCGGTTTCGAGCACAGCTAGTACGCGAGTGCGACCCTTGCCCGAGAGCCCTTTCTATTCGAGTGCGAATCCTCCACAATTGCGGCTTCAACATTTCCTGCACAGAACATGCTGAGGTGTACTGAATTTGAGAAATATCTAAGGGAAGGTGAAAGGATATGTTCTATAAGGGCTAAAAAGGATAAAGGCGAATTACTTGGGGAGGAGGACACACAATATACACATGGTCACACATTCTCTCAAATCATTAAGGAATTTGACAAGAAACAACACACAAAAGAAAGAGAGAAGAAAAAGGAAGGTGGAGGAGAGACCCATTTGAAGATTCAAGCTCCTTTAGATAACATTTTCTATCTCTTATCCTTATTCTTAACTCTTGTGTGTAATTGAATATTGAATGTTGGTTTTAATAGCCATGAGTGGCTAAGTACTTTTATGTTATTGGGATTTTGGAAACCCATTTGATTTAAGTTCAATTAATATATTAGTTCTTATTTATTAATTACATATTGTGTTTGTTGAGCTTTGTTGAGTATTGTATTGTTGCCAAATGCAATCCTTGTTTGAATATATGCTATGAGAGTTGGTGGATTCAATAGACCTACAAACAATTATTAGATCTTTTAATGACTTGAGAGAGCTTGTATAGATCTAATCCTCCATAAGTTTGCTGAATGCCTTTCAATGCTAGATCTAATTTTGTTTTATAATGATAATGAGTAGGGGTGTAAACGAGCCGAGCTGAGCTGAGTTTTGGCTACCTCGGGCTTGGTTCGTTTATAAATGAACCGAGCTCACTATCCTATATAGTGTTCACGAGCTGTTCGCAAGCCTAAACGAGCCTAAAGAAATTTTAAAAAATACAAATTATAAATTAAAATTATACATTCAAAAATTAAAAATAAATTATTTATTAAATAAATTACAATATATTTAATAAAAATTATTATTTTATTCTAATAATATATTTTTTACAATAAGAATTTATATATTATATATCTAAAATCAAATTAATAAACATTAAAATTACGAGCTAGCTCACGAGCTTTTATTCGAGCTTGTTCGTGAGCTTCATGAGCCAAACTTTGTATAGCTTGAGCTCGGCTCGTTTATTAAACGAGTTTCAGTATACGAGCTCGAACGAGCTTTTATAGAGCTGAACACCGAGCTGCTCACGAGCGGCTCAACTCATTTACACCCCTAATAATGAGAGTTTAGTTATATGATGAGATTTGATTGATGCTTGTTAGTGAGATTAACCTTGCTCGAGAGAGATTGTTAATTCGATTTTTGAAAACTTGAGGTATGCATAAGAACTTGAACTAATAGGTTACTTGGCTTGATGAAAATATGGTATGTCATTTCTGCCAACAACATGCTTTTAATATTGTTTGTTTCCTAGTTATTCTGATTTACAATAGCCTTTAATTCATTCTTAGTTTTAGTTATTAATTTGCTCATTTACTTATTTAATCAACCAACCATTTAATAGCTTTAAACATATACAATAGAGATTGATAGGTGCTTAGACCCCAATCCTTGTGGAGACAATACTCTATTTACCTTCTATATTACTTGTGTGACCCGTGCACTTGCGGTCAGCAATAAGTTTTTGGCGCCGTTATCGGGGGTTGACGGTTCTAGCATCAACATTGATCAATATTGTTTTGGATTAAAGTATTTGTTTTTTTTTTGTATTTTTTTTATTTGTGATCTCTGTTTTAGGTACCTTGGAGTTGTGTATGCACAATACTTGTCGAGCTAGACAAGAGCCTTTACTCTTTATTCTGGAATTGACAAGGTTATAAAGAGAGAATCGAAAGAGGTTGAAGAGTATGTTGAGAAACATGGTTGGACAAGGAAATGAACCAGCTGAAGCAGAATGAACTCTGCTAGAGTTTGCTATGCCGGGTTTATAATGAGCCTGACAGAGCATTACAAGGCCTAATGTCCAAGCAAATAGTTTTGAGATTACACCAACACTTTTACAGATGATTCAATCCACTGTTCAGTTCCATGGTTTGCCTTTGGAGGATCCGAATATGCACATAGCCAACTTCTTGGAGATATGTGACACATTCAAGTACAATGGAGTCTCTGATGATGCTATTCGATTGAGACTTTTTCCATTTACTCTCAAGGATAGAGCCAAGGCATGGCTCAAATCTCAACCTCAAGCATCAATTACTACATGGGACTCACTTGCAAAAGCATTTTTAGCAAAATACTTTCCTTCTGCAAAGACAGCTAAGACTGTGAAAGACATCACCATATTTCAGCAATTTGAGAAAGAATCTTTGTGTGATGCATGGGAGAGATTCAAGGAATTGCAAATGAGTTGTCCCCACCATGGTCTTCCCAAGGATGTTCTCATTCGAACATTTTATAATGGAGTGATGAGGTCTACAAGAGACATAATTGATGTAGCTGTAGGGGGATCTTTAATGAGGAAAACTATTAAATGTGCTTTTGACCTCTAGGATGAAATGGCAAACAATAATTGTTTATGGCCTTCGAAGAGGCATTTGGCCCCTAAACAAGGCGAAAAACTTGGAGTTGATGATGTTACTTTTATTCAAGCACAACTTGCTACACTAAACAAGAAGATTGGTGAACTAGCTATGAGAGGTAATGTTGTTCCAACCTCATCTACAGCTATGTATTATGAACATTGCCATGTGCTTGATCACTCAACTCTTAAGTGTGGTTTTAGAGGTGGAAGTGTGTATGGAGATGGAACTCTTGAAAATTGCAATTTTATTGGAAATCAATTCCAACCAAGGCAGCAAAACAACAACCCCTTCTCAAACACATACAACCAAGGTTGGAGAAACCACCCCAATTTCTCATGGAGTAACAACCAAAACTCTCAAGGCTTCCCAAACCAATTCTCTAAACCAGTATAACCTCTTGGATTTCAACCTAAATCCTTAGATGAAAGATTTGCTACTATAGAGTCGAAGTTTGAATCAAAATTGGATAAGCTCATGGAAGCTATTAGCTCAAAGATCAATAGTCAAAGTGAGAAATATGATCAAATGTTCAAGCATCATTCCTCTTCAATCCATAATATAAAGGTTCAACTTGGCCAACTAGCAAATGGAATTACTACTAGAAATCAGGGCCACCTTCCAAGCAATACAGAAGTTAATCCAAAAGAGCAAGTCGAGGCAATCACCTTGAGAACTGGTTGAGAACTTTAAGATCAACCACAATTGTAAGAAAAAGCTGACGAAGAAAAAGAACCTTAAGAGGTGAAAATTGAAGATGAGCAAGCTGAAACAAAAGAAAAGAAATCTGCAGAATCAAAGGAGAAGCAAGTGGAGCAGCCCCCTATTGTTTATACATCAAAATATGCTCCAAGGCTACCTTTTCCTTTGAGGCAAAGGAATATGAATGATGATGAGCAGAGGTTTGCTAGATTCATAGAGACCTTTAAGAAGTTAGAGTTGAAGATACCATTCTCCGAAGCTTTAAATGAGATGCCAAACTACGCAAAGTTCTTCAAAGACATTATCACCAATAAGCGAAAATGGAATGATAATGAGACACTGCCTTTAACGGAAACTTATAGCTCCATCATCTCAAGAAAAATTCCAGTCAAGCTTAAGGATCCAGGGAGTTTTACAATTCCTTGAACACTTAAGTCTAAAGAATTTCCTAAATGTTTGTGTGATCTAGGTGCTAGCATTAACCTTATGCCCCCTTTCTCTTTTCAGGGAGCTTAATCTTGGAGAAGTGATCAACACTAACATGACTCTTCAACTAGTCGATCATTCCATTAAGAAACCATATAGATTAGTTGAAAATGTGCTAGTTCAGGTTGACAAGTTTATTTTTCCAGTAGACTTTGTGATTTTGGACTACGAGCAAGACAAGCATTGCCCCTTGATTTTAGGGAGACCTTTTCTAAATACTGGAAGGGCAATGATTGATGTACATGAAGGAAAGATCACATTACGAGTTGGAGAAGAGAAAGTGGATTTTATAATGAATAGACTGATCAAAGATGAGAAGATTAATAAGCCTAAGGAGGAAAGAAAGATAATGAGCAAGGAAGTAGAAGAAGCATTGTTAATTCTCAAGAAACAAAAGCCTAAGGCAGATTCAAAACCCTTGCCTGCTAAAGCTGAGACTGAAACCAAGATGAAGAAGGACAAGTCAAAAGTGAATTTGAGGAAGAAGACTAAGCAAGTGTTTAGAATGGTATACATGGCAAGGAAGTATGTTTCTTCAAAGGGGAGGATGAAGTTGGATTCAATAAAGTCAGGGAAGGAAGAACACAACCTTTTGATCCACATTAAGGATGAGGGATGTTCTTCCCCCTCATTCACTTGACACAACTCATGAAAGGGAATGTGAAAGAGCCCTAGAGGGGGGGGGGGTGAATAGGGCTATTGAATAAAAATCGGAATTAAAAATAATTCTTTGCAAGAATTGAAAGAATGTTGAGAAGGAAGAATGATGAACACAAGAATTTAAGGAGTTCGGATTCTCAA
>CATIWK010187182.1:0-13749 GCA_949634005.1 Mallotus japonicus
ATTTGGAATGTATGGTTGTAAACTTCGATTTTTGGTTAATTGTTGAGACCTAAACGCATGAAATGAGATTAATGTGCAAACTTGGACTTAATGTAAAACTCGATCCATTGTTTGAAGGCAACCAATTTTCGTATGTTAATAGAGGAATAATCGAATAATGAAGGGTAATAACTCACGAACATGAACGGAGGCCGACCACAAGGTCGAGTGAGCATTCAAACGCTCATACCTAGTTTCCGAACCCGTTCTCTGATGACGGCTTCTGAGAACCTCCGTGGAATCTAGTTGCCAAACAAGCGTATCCCGGCTTTTATCAGGGTGTCGACTCCATCTCCGACTAGGTTTTGACCTAACTCATATTTTCTAATGGGCCTTGAGCCCGCACAGTGTCGTGGTTGCCAACACTTGGGCGTGCGTTGAATCCCGCCGCCTACAGTGACGACTCCACTGGGGATAGAGAAACTGATTTCAATGTTTATGATTTATCATCTTTGATTATTCCTTAATTTCTTTTGCATTCCTGTTGCATTCACTACGCGCTTTGCACACAATAAGCACTTCAGTCCCTATTTAGCCGGTAATGGTCCATACTTCGCTACCTGTGTTTCACTCAAACCTGGTGGTGGAATATCGCCTATTACCACTCATGACACGTACAATCCGCATTGCTTGGACCTTTGAGTGGGGGGATGTATATAGTTGTGGGAGCCAAAGCCTTATTACCCGAGACTCAAGCTCATGTAGTGACTTAGCAATTTTCATTAGGAATGTTCCCTTATGCATGTGTTTTATGCCCCTTAATGGATCCTTGTAATAAAACCAAGCCCATTATCAATGGACCTTGTGCAAGATAGGGCCTTTCATGCCCATTTTTGGGCCCACCATGAATGGATCTTAAATAAGGTAGGCCCAGATGTCACTCTTGGCCCGATAAGCGGACTTTGAATTTATTAAAAGGATTCATTACTTGTTTACACCATTCTGAGAGCTCTTGCATACGTCAGTTTTGATGTCCCCTGCTGATAATCGAAACCAGGCCAAAAATCCTAGGATAAGATACTCGCCAGTGAATACGTGTGAGGGAGGAATAAGGGTGGAGGACATCGCTCTTTTATCATTTTATCTGTATTTGTCTATGCTATATGTGAATTAGATGTTTTTGTTTCCTTTTTGCTTTTAGTAATGAGACCAACCTGCATTTCATGCATACACGTTATGCATAATTCTGACTTGTGGTTTTGTAGCTATAGATCCTTCAAGTTCATCTGTCTGGACTCGTTATAGTTCCGGTCGTCTTGTTAAAAGCTCAGAAATAGTAATGGCGGGCAGCTTTGATCCTGAGGCTTTTAAAGCACAGTTAAAGGATGAGGTGGTTGCACAGTTAAAAGAAGAAATGGCTGCTCAGAACTGAGCTATGATGAGAGAGATAATGGGAGAGATGACTACACTGATTAAAGAGAAACAGCCAGTACAACCAGTACCGCCAACTGCTCCGATTGATCTGGATACTAAAATCCCGATGAGAGCAAGAGAGGAGGATGAGGTTACAGTGTTGGCTGACCTGGTAGGTCAAAGGAATGTAGGCCAAGCTGAAGAAAAAGAACGACATGATTGGGCTAAGGACCTAACCAAGGCTGTGACCCAGATACAAGTGATGATGAAGGAGAAGGGCATGGCCACTCCGATAAATTATACCAGCTTGACCTTGTGTGAGGAAGATGATCCCCTGCCTCAGAAGTTTAAATTCCTGAACATGAAGAATTACTCGGGGACTGATGACCCACATTTGCACTTGAAACAGTATGCGACATACATGAAAGCCACTGGCTTATCTACGGTTCAGATTGTCAAGCAATTTCCTATGTCGCTAGAAGGTACACCTATCCAGTGGTACTATGCTCTAGATTCACATGTCCAATCAGATTATGATGAATTATGTGCTGCATTTGTGAAGCAGTATGGCCTTAATGTCCAACTGGAAGTGTCGCTGAGAGACCTACAGAACACCAAACAAAAATTCAACGAGTCTTTCACTAACTACCTAACACGTTGGAGGGAGAAGCTAGGCCAAATGAGACATAGGCCTGCTAAGGCGGACCAGCTGATAATAGCTGTGGAGGGTTGCGCTCCGGCACTGTCCAAAAAACTGGGAGACCTGGGAATCCGCAACTTTGAAGAATTATACAGATTTGGGGTCCAGAAAGAGTCGGATTTAGCTCAAGAGAGAAGATTCTTTAGGGGAAGAGCTGGGGACAAAGAAGGAGCCGGCTCGAGCAAGAATGTGTAGATAGATGCCATTAGGCCACAGCCGAGCAGCAGTGTGTAAATTAATGCAGTAAGACAGCCCCGAAGGTTCTCAAATTTGGGGTAACCTCTTTCTAAGGTTCTTGAGAAATTGATTGAGAAGAACCTGCTGCGGCCTCTACCCTCATAACCACCCGCACCAAATGCCAACCCGAAACTCTTCTACAAGTTTCATCAGACCATTGGGCATGAAACTGACAACTGTGCCCTGTTGAGGCATGAGATTCAAGACCTCATCGATGCTGGAAAGATCACAGACCTAGAAAACTGAAAGCCAAATACCCAGAATAATCCTCTGCCTAACTACCGAAATGCCCCACCACCAAATGCACCCATCCTTATGATCGGTACCGGTAGAACGAAGGAACAAGTGCTTAATTCCTTTGTCAACACCACTTCTGAAACACCAAGACCTGAACCAAAAGACTTGAGCCAGAAAGAGCAACTTATAGAGCTTCTAGTATATCTCCTAGATATTTGGAGCTCTGATGATGAGGGTGAGGGATAGGTTAATTTGTGGGAAGATAAAGAGAATAAGGTAAATCAGCCGGTAGGAAAGGTTGAGGAGAAAGCGGAGGAAAGCGAACTTGTTAAACCAAAGCAAGAAGAAGCTGAAAGCTCGGAGGGTAAGGTGAAAAAGGAAGAGATAATTGCCAGTGTCTGGGAATTGCTCATGCATTCCAGGGACCACAGGGAAGCATTGGTACTAGCTCTGGATTAGAGGAAGATCTCCATGGGATGTACACCAGAACAGATGGTAGGCTCATTAACAGAAACTCCCTAAGGAACCATCACATTTTCCGATGATGATCTGCCTTTAGAAGGGAGGGATCACCACAAAGCTTTATTTATCAAAGCTGAGGTAAAGGGGAAAATGACTTGCTGTGTAATGGTTGATAATGGGTCAGCCATCAATGTATGCCCGTCGAAGATTTTACCGAAGTTGGGATTACCTGTAGCCGATTTAAAGCCTTCTGAGGTAGTCATCAAGGCTTATGATGACACGAGGAGGAATGTTGAAGGAACATTCAGAGCATTGGTCAAGACGGGACCCATTAAGGGTTGGGTTGATTTGCACATGATTGATATTCCTGTGACCTTTGCCATTCTACTAGGAAGGCCTTGGTTCCATCCTCTGGGTGGGGTGCCATCCACTGTTCACCAAAAGATTAAGTTTTCGCATGAGAACAAAGTTGTCACCATATCAGCGAAAACTGAAGCTGCTGTAGCTGCGCTGAAGTTGGCACCCAAAGAGATCCCTATCAGTCCCAGTTTTGAGGTCTGTGTGATCTATAATGAAGCTGAGATGAGTGAGAAAGTTATCAGTATGATGAGAAACATGGACTTCTTTCCTGTTTTAGGATTGGGAAAGAATCAGCAGGGTGTGACAAAACATGTGGAGCATGAAATGCTGATCCTGTAGCACAGAATAGGGTACGAAGGAGGCGATGGCCCTGAGCAAGAACTTTACATTTGGGACCAACTTGAGAAAGAGGAAGTTGAGTATGAGAGAAAGGCCCAACGAGAGACTTTCGTTAGGCAGGGTACTGATTATCCTTACAGCAGGGCCCCTGAACCTATTCTGATGGCTGGGGAGGTGATCCCGGGGTTTGAGATCTTTACTGAGTATGTGAACGGGACCCATAAGGTTGACACTACAAATCTCCCCTTAGAGGAACTGATAGTGGCTGAAGAGGAGCCTGAAGAGGCAATTACTGCTTCGGAAGTGAAAGACATCGATGGTTTGGATAAGGAGATGGATCTCGAGACCTATGTTTTGAACTCCATCGTAGATCTTTTTTATAATGATGATTTTGATATGTCTTTAGCTTCTTTGTTTGAAACTGATGACTTGTTATTCTAAAAATGAATGCAATGAAGTCCAACTTTGCTTATTTGTGTGATGTGTTTCCTAATGGTTATTCTGTTTGTGATGATCATTTCATGCATGTGTTTGACATAAATTCCACACAAACTGAATCATTTAACCTAGGCACAAATGATAACCCTAAGAATATACTGCTTGCTTCTGATTTAACTCATGATGAGAAGGAAAAAATGAAAGAAACTTTGAAAAGAAGACAGAAAGTATTTGCTTGGGGTTACGAGGATATACCGGGCATCGACAGAGAGATCATATAACACAGAATCCCTATGTATCCTCATATATCACCGATAAAGCAGAAGAAAAAGAGGCTAAGACCTGAATGAGCTCTTCTGGTCAAAAAAGAAGTAGAGAAGCAGCTGAAAGCAAAGTTCCTGGAGGTAGTAGAGGATACTCAATGGTTGGCGAACATAGTCCCAGTCCCCAAGAAAGACGGAAGGGTCAGAATGTGCGTGGACTATAGAGACTTGAATAGAGCCTATCCGAAAGATGACTTTCCACTACCACACATCGACACCTTTGTTGATAGTGCAGCTTCCAGTGCAATGTACTCCTTCATAGACGATTTTTCAGGATACAACCAAATTATGATGGCGGTGATAGATAAGTTAAAGACATCATTCACCACTGAGTGGGGGATCTACTGTTACACAGTCATGTTGTTTTGGTTGAAGAACGCAGGGGCCACTTATCATAGGATGACCACTACCTTATTGTATGACATGATCGATAAGGAGATAGAGGTGTATGTTGACGACATGATGGTGAAGTCTGCAACCAGAGAGGGTCATTTTGAAGCTCTGGATAAATTTCTATCAAAGGCTGAGTAGTACAATCTCAGACTGAACCCAAAGAAGTGTATCTTCGGGGTAACATCTAGGAAATTGCTGGGGCACATTGTTAGCCAGAAAGGAATAGAAATTGATCCAGATAAGGTTAAAGCAATCCATGAAATGCTTGCACCTAAGATAGAGAAGGAAGTTAGGGGATTCATCGGATGACTGAAGTACATCAGCAGGTTCATAGCTAAGCTGACTGTAATTTGCAAGCCGATCTTTAAGCTTCTGAGGAAGAATCGGCCAGTAATCTGGGACAATAAGTGTCAACAGGCTTTTGAAGCTATCAAGGATTATCTGACGAACTCGCAGATCTTGTAACCGCCAAGACCTGGTAAACCTTTGATCCTCTACCTGGCAATCGAGAAGGATGCGATAGGGGCTATGTTAGCACAAGAAAGTGAGGGGAAAGTTGAAAATGCTGTGTACTATCTGAGTAAGAAGTTACTGCAGTATGAGGCTAATTATAGTTTGGTAGAGAAGACATGTTTAGCTGTGATTTGGGCGATGAAGAAGCTCCGTCACTACTTCCAATCTTACAGTGTACAAGCAGTTTCTCAGTACGACCCCCTGAGGTATCTTCAATAGACTCCTTCGCTTACAGGAAAGCTAGCCAGATGGTTGGTTTTGCTCACTGAGTTTGACATAGACTATGTGGCAAAGAAGGTGGTAAAAGGGAGAGCAGTAGCAGATTTTCTAGCCCAGAACCCGATAACCGACGATCAAGAGTGGGAATTAGAGTTTCCTGATGAACATTTAGTCGCAATAAAAGTGCAAGGATGGAAAATGTACTTCGATGGAGCAGTCAACAGTGGAGGAGTGGGAATAGGTGTAATCTTAGTCACGCCAGAAGGGGAAATGATCCTAATGGTGAAGAGACTCGAATTCGATGTAACAAACAACCAAGCTGAATATGAGGCCTGCATCTTCAGTCTTGAAGCATTGCGCAGTGCAGGGGCAGAAGATGTCACTGTATACGGAGATTCCATGCTGGTTGTGAAGCAAGCCTCTAAAGAGTGGGAAGTGAAAGAAGACAGATTACGATCGTATTGGGATTATTTGGCTACTATTTCTCTGTCCTTTAGTCAGTGCAAGTTTGTCCACCTGCCAAGGAAAGAGAACCAGATAGCAGACGCCTTAGCTACTCTAGCATCTATGTAGGAGAGTGGAAAACAACCTGAGGTCAAACCTTTGTTCCTGACGAGATCCCGAAGCCCTTGTTATGAGGAAGTAAGGGTCATGCCAATGGATGCTATCAAAAGGTTTTGGTTCTACAATCTACAGCGATACTTAGAGACGGGACAGTTCCCTGAGGATGCAGAGAAGAAAGAAAGAGTGTCGTTGAGAATGCTATCACAATAATTCATCAGCTATAACGGGATGCTGTATAAGAGAATGTCGACTGGAGTTCACCTGAGATGTGTCAATAAAGTTGAAGCTTAAGAACTTATGGAGGTAGTGCACGGAGGGGTATGTGGGCCACATATGAATGGGACAGTATTGGCAAAGAAGATAACTCGTCAAGGATACTTCTGGCTGACCATGGAAATGGATTGTGTCAAGTTCATGAAGAAATGTCATAACTGTCAAGCTTACGGTGACGTCAGTCATTTACCGTCTATGAAGCTGCAGGGAATGACTTCTCCATGGCCGTTTACAGTCTGGGGAATCGACATTATCGGGGAAATAAGACCGAAGGCATCGAACGGTCATCGATACATTGTCGTGGCCATCGATTATTTCTCCAAATGGGTTGAAGCTGAGTCCTACGCTACTGTCGGTTCGAAACAGATGGCAAGGTTTATTGAAAAGAATATAATTTGCCGGTATGGATTGCCTCATCATGTTGTCACTGACAATGGTGTCCAATTTCGAGCTAAGACCGCTGCACTATTGGAAGAGGATAAGATTGAACATCACAGATCGTCTCCCTACAGACCACAAGTGAATGGTGTAGTTGAGGCTGCAAATAAGAATGTGAAGAGGATCTTATCCAAGATGCTTAAGAATTACAAGGACTGGGCAGATTATCTGCAGTTTGCACTGTAGGGATACAGGACTACTGCCAAGACATCGACGGGAGTCACCCCTTATTCTTTAGTATACGGATGTGAAGTTGTATTGCCAGTAGAGGTTGAGAGTCGGTCATTAAGGGTTCTTTTGGAATCTAAGATCCCCGAATATCAATGGGTGGAGAGCCGCTTAGCACAGCTTGCATTGTTGGACGAGAGAAGGATGAAGGCCATGTATCATGCACAGCTGTACCAAAGGAGGACAACTCGAGCCTATAATAAGAAAATTAAACCGGGGAAGATCGAAGAAGGTGATTTAGTATTGAAACTCACGAAACCGATCATGACCGACCCTCGAGGGAAGTTTAAGCCTAACTGGGAAGGTCCGTACTTGGTGAAGAAGTTATTCTCTAAAGGCGCTACTATCATATTGGATTTGGAAGGGAATGAGTTCAGAGAGCCCATTAACCTCGACAAGTTGAAGAAATACTTCCTGTGAAAGTCTTGCTAGAGAGAAAACCTCGCAAAAGAGGTTGTCTAGGCAGAAGTTAGAGACAGGAAAAATGAAGAAAGTAAAAAATCCTGCTGGATTGAAAACCTCGCAAATAGGCAGTCCAGGCAAAAATTAAGGACATATAAAAGGAGAGAGAGAGTGAAAAAATGGTTAGTTGGAAAACTTGCAAGGGCAAGCCAACTAACGACATGAGATATCTCAAAAGCGAAATGTATGTGCATATTGTGCTTGAATTAAATGAAACAGATTGTTCTAATTATTATTAAACATTGCATTAAGTGTTTACTACAAATTGTTTAACTTTAAAAGGGAACTCTATTACACAAACGAGAAAAGATGACTTAGTTCATAGCCTAATTCTGTCTTCTTTTCTTTTGATAAGTATTCTGAGCACTCGATGCCTGTAATTCCCTAGTTCTTTTGCTCCTAATAAACTCATTTTTTTTTGTTTCTTGTAACTGAATCCATGCCTTGTACTGATCATCGGTGGATGGATCTCCATTGTAGTCTATGCCCCTTTGAATAGCTCTTCGAGACCAAGTAGCAGTTAAGTTTTCCAGAAAGTTCTGAGAAAGAGGTCCTGGCTCAAAATCATGAATGAGCTCTGGAATGTTTTGGTTTTGCCCGTATTGTCGGTAGAGGCGAGCTGGATTATAAAATGTAGCAGAATGGAGGCCAGCTAGGGGAACACAGTGAGTGTAGGAACGGAGGATCACGTGTTGTATTTTCCACCAAGGACACATCCATCGAATCAAGGTGTCATGGAAGGTTGACAGCCAACCTTGGATGTTGTCTGGAACAGGATGCAATCTTCTACTTTTGCAATATTTGGCCCTGTAGCGTGTGATGTTTTACGGAGGATCTAGCAGTCTTAGTTTCTCATGAAGCCACATCTGCGAGGATGATAAACATACAAATTGAAGATAACAGAATGATAAAGTGTGGGGACAGAAAGAGAACACTAACCTCCAACAGTATCGGACTCCCAGAGAATCACCTAGTTGAGGTAAAGTTGTCTGGCCCGATGAGCGTTTCAACTAAAATAAGAGGGAATGGGTTAATTCCTGCTTCCACTTGGTCCAAGATGTGTAGGATCTTTGAATCACAGTTCCCCGAGAGCGAAAAGAGCAAGAATTGGGCATACAGGCAAAGGGCCATCAATCGGGGCCAACAAGCTTCCATTTTGTCCATGTTTGTGACGATCTCAATGAGGGATTCTAACTCAATCTTAGAGCCGAGAATGCAGTGAGCAAAAGACTGAGGTGAAAGATCAAACATCTGGGCCATCTAGTATTGAATAGAGTACGGATTCGGAATTCTGAGGTTAGGGATGACAAGTTGAGAAGTAGAATCCGTGATACTACCTAGTAGAGCTTCGAATTCTTCCGGCAGGGGGCATATCTCTGTAGTGCTGAACCGAAAAACAAGTTTTTGGGGATCCCAAAATTAAACTACGGAATGAAGAAGGAGAAGTTGATTCTTCTAGCATGAAGAGATCTGAAGATTGATAGGTGAAACGGCTCCAATCTGGCCCATAATTCTCCATCTAGGCTCTTCAGGATCGACTGTAGTTGTTTAAGGCTCCTTTTAGTCATGTTTAGGGGTTCTAGAAATTTTGAAGAGAGAAAATAGAGTTGTGGGACGAAGAGGAGAAGAATGGAGGATGAATTGTAGATTTAAGGATTTAAAGAGGCCTGCAGCATGTTGAGGAGGTGATCGCCACATCGAGGAGACGATAGCCCCTTGACCAAGAGGCGATCGCCTCTTAACCAGAGATCCAAGAGGCGATCGCCTCTCTAACAGGATGACGTACAGTGATTTCAAGAGAAAACGGGACAATTTTGGCAGTAAATATGAAATTTAGCTGTTAAAAGAGATATTATACACGCAGCAGACATTCATTACAAATATATTGATTCAGCAAAAGGTTCAGTTCATAAAGGGATCAATGAAATGAATGAATAAATGTATGTAAAAGGACTGCTGAACATCAAAAGCAGTAAATAATAATGTATCTTAAAAAAGGGAAAGGGGGTCCTAAGCTACAGATGCTCTACTCTGTGCCCTCTGAATCCCCAATAATGTCTCCACCTCCTGTAGCCTGCTCGCCTCCATCGGCTCCCTCCTCGACGTCCTCGTTTTCATCTTCATTGATCTGCAAAACCTCAATCTGACGCTCGAGGGTGGTGATCCTCTCCTGGCTCACTCTGTCCAAGTTTTGTACATAAATATGAGGTAAGAAGGACATATATACATGCATACATATAGGAATAGGAAGAATACTTACCCTCCACTGCTCAGTGACCTCCAGCAGGTAGTCTCTCTAAGCTTCGATCAGCCTGTACATGTACTGACCCTGCTCTAGTAGATACTACATTATTAACAGAATGATCAGTACTAACGAATATTTCTAGAATGATGTAATAGATAGGTTGGAGCTGACCTTACATGAGTAGTGCTTGGGAGGATGCAAGCGGGATCGAGATCCTCGTCCAACCTGAGGAACCATTGAGACATCTCCCCAAGAGGGACCTAGCATCTGATTAAGGAGTCAGGTACATGCGTAAGGCTGCTGATCACTACTGGAGTAGAGGAACTGGAAGGGCCAATTGGAAGTCCACCTGGCTGTGTTGCAGCTGAAGTACCCACCTCACTCTACTCTGTGTGGAACCTCTGGGGGGCTCTCTCCCGTGCCTGAGGTCTAGCTTGACCTGCAGGACCAGCAGCCACAACCTAAAGATGAAAAGCCCTGTCAGAATCTGATGACCTAACAAGAAATGAGATAAAAGTTAAAAGCATACCTGAGAAGTGGATCCTACAGTGAAAGGCACTCGCTGTAGGAGGTGAGATCGGATGAAGTCCAGATACCGGCTCTTCACCCGCACGGTATGATCAACAGTTGGCTCCCCAGTGATAGCCTGATTGAGCTCCTCACCCTTTAGCTCGTGTGCCCATAAGAGATGCCTAGGAGGGGACTTCGGGATGTGTCTGACTCGTGGGCCTTTGTCCCAGTTGAGGACTCGTTCCCCAAGGTACCACACCCGGAAACCGGGGCCTTGAAGCAGGACTCTCCGCAACGAAAGGGGCCTGAAACGCACCATCTCGAGGTTCCACAGGTTCTCGGGACCCCATGGATCACTCTGTACCTGCAAGAAAGGTAATGGGTAAGTAAATGCAATCAAATGAAGTACTAAATGAGTTTGTTTCTTATTTTAGGTACCGCCTCAGGAGTCAGGGAGTTCAGCCGCTATGAACATGAACGCAGGTCAGATGCCTCCTCAGAACGTGGCTAGCACCCCACCGATGGATAGCAGGAAAATGATCAGTAACCCGGAAGATCCCTATAATTAGCTCTAGCTCTAATCCCCAGACCTGCGAAGGAAGTTTATCAGCGAACGATAATAAAATTTAGAAAAAAGAGACAAAGAGAGAGAAGGGTACCAGTGTAACGTGCCAGAAGCCGCAAAACCTCTTCGCCCTGCGCACTACCTCATCCATATTGCGATAGAGGTAGGCTAGAGCACAGCTGCCCCAGTAGAAGGTAGCCACCTGATCCAGATCCCTCAGGGGCATGAAAAACATCAGATCAAAGGAGCTCGCTGTATCGGCAAAGAGGGTGGTGCCGAGAAGGTAAAGCAGGTAAGCTCACACCACCTGGTCGACCTCCTGGGGAGAAGTCATAGCTGCAGCTCTGTCTCTCTTATAGTGGCTCCGGATCGAGTCAATCTTGATGGTGTGGGTCCCCTTTATATCTGGGACCATACCAAGAAGACACTCAATGTAAGCCACAATGTCAGGGCTGGTCCGATGTAAGCTCACGTCAAAGGGGACTGCATCTCCAGGGTACGCAATCCCAGTAATCTCAGTGAATGACACAGGATCTACTGTCAACTCTCCGAAGGCGAGGTGGAATGTGTGAGTGGTGTCGAACCACCTCTCCATCAATGCATGCAGGGGCTGGTAGTCGATCTTCCCCTGCTCCTCAGGAAGAGATAAGATGAAATCCTCGAATCCAGTATCCTGGATCCGGTCTCTCTAGTCATCTGTGAGCTCGCTGTAGAAGACACGAGCCCCATGGAAGTTCCCCACACCCTTGAATGTCTGTGCATCATGCTGTCGAAGAAATCAAGGAAGTTTACTTAGTTTTGATTAGTTAAATGCTGTAAAATTTGAAAGAAATTGACCAAACGTAGAGGATTTTGGTCAAGGGACGATTGCCTCTTGACCAAGAGGTGATCGCCCCTTTCCAAGAGGCGAATCATCTCATCCTGACCAGGAGGAGGTCGCCCCTCATTCAGGAGGCGATCGTATCTCCAGTGGGTAAGAGACGATCGTCTCTTAATCAAGAGGCGTTCGCCTCTTGGCCATGAGAAGAGGCGATTGCCTCTACGAAGTGAACAGATAGACTGATTCAAAATTTGATCTATTTTCGAATTTTAATCATGCATTGTCTCTTTTTTCTAATCCTAAGTGAAGAATAAACATGTATAACTATTAACCTGTTGAATTTTACAGGAAATAGTGAGATTTAGGGTACTAACCTCTCTTAAAGCGAGAGAACAGATGTGCATCCTCAGGTCTGCTAGAATGGGGATCGTGTCTCCCCTCGAGTATCCGTGCGTGCACGGAGGGTGGATCAAAGGAGGGACGAGGTCCCAGGGTGGAAGAGGCGGAGTCCTCTCAGCGTCCATGATCGAAAGGTAGAAAGTGTGAGGAGAAAGAAAGAAAAAGAGAAAATAAAAGAAAAGAGGAAAAGGAGTAAGTGAAAGAAAAAGGGTTAGGTTCCCTATTTATAAGAAAAAGGAGAGTGGGCTTCTGAGGAAGTGGGCCTTCAGCAATACTAGAATAGGAAAAAAGAGTCATGTAGGCCCACTTAGGAAGAAGAGGCCTGTTGGCTAAAAAGAAGGGGCCTACTGCATGGCATTTTGAAAAAAAAAAAACTGTTGTCTGAATAGTCTGAATAGGTGTTCGGTCGGGCAAATTCCCCGAGGCATCATGATTATTTGAGCAAGTGTTTGATCGGGCGAAGTTCCCTAGGTGAGTCGTTCGTGTCTAAATTTTAAAACATGTATGGTTCAAGTGACTGACCCGAAGTCAAGGATCGGTTATGAAGTGTATGATCGAAGCATCAGCGAAGGAGTGTCTGATCGAAGTATCAGGACAGAAGGAACTGCCTCTCGGGCTAGTAAAACTCGAGGATGACGACGTGAGCTTCCTGCAATCAGAACAAAAGGAACTGCCTCTCGGACCAGTAAAACCTGAGGATGACGGCGTGAGCTTCCTGCAATCTGAACAGAAGGAACTGTCTCTCGGGCCAGTAAAACCAGAGGATGACGGCGTGAGTTTCCCACATTCAACATGAAGGGACTGCCTCTCGGGCTAGGAAAACCCTAGGATGACGGCATGAGTTTCCTGTAAAAGTGACGAAGTCAGGCTTGATAGAGTTCCAGAAGATCACAGTTAGCAAGATGACTACTCAGGTTTGAATCCCCGAAGTCTGCAAGTGTTAAGTAACTGTACGGGCCAGTAAAACTCTAAGATCATGGTTGCGTTTCAGGTCGAAGGACTTATCTCTCGGGTGATGCCCGAGAGCAAGGTACGTCGTTGTTATTTCCTTTGGTGTGTTTCGTGTGTTGAGTTTTTGAAAATTTAAAATGCATGTGTGCTGTTTATTTTTTTTCAAAATTCAAGGGGGCAAACTGTAGACACCCGGTTCGGTAGGCCCGTGATAGGGGACGAACTGTCGCTGTTCAGTTTGATCGGCCCGCAACGGAAGCCCGATGATGAAGCTAGACTTCAAATGCAAGAGAAGCCCATAAATCCTTCTAGAACAGGCCTAAACCCATTTTAGAACCCAACATAGGCCCAAGCCCATGGCCCAACATTCAAGCCCAAGCCTAAGGTTGAAGAGGCGTCGCCTTTTCATCCAGAAGGCGATCGCCTCTTGACTAAAGAGTCAAGGCTAGGTGAGGAGAAATGATGGGAAAGAGAGTAGGGGGTAGTGGGTGGCCTTGGAGGATTAAAAAGGGAAGAGAGGAGAGAAGGAAGAGGCATTAGCAACCATTAAGAAAAAAGATAGAAGGAAAAAGGAGCTGGAGAGGAGAGAAGGAAGGGGTTCTTGAGGAAGAAGAGGGATTCTTCTTGAGAAAGGAAGTTCATTGTTAAGAGAAAGCTTTGTTCTTGGAAGAAGAAGAAGGT
>CATIWK010187196.1:0-10867 GCA_949634005.1 Mallotus japonicus
CGTAGTTCCTTGTCAAAATATAATTCTTTAGCCATTTTCGGTCAATCTTTTTCTTTTTGGTTCCTGGTTTCGCTTTCGCTTTCCCTTTCCACTTGTGAAAGCAAATAAAGACATCCGAGAAATCAAAATCAGTTTGAAATTAGACAACAAACACCTAAAACAACTATTCACGAGTACTCCTGTAGGGCACAAAATCTTGAACTTGGATATTATCATTATTATTATTGTTAAATGGTAGTTGCAAGTATACAAAATTGATCAAGTAATATATATTGTTTTCACAAAAATTAAGATGTTCACCATTAGTTATATTTTTGCAACTTAATTATTTAAAAGAAACGAATGTAAATTCCAATTAAAATAAATAATTAAAAATTAAATAAACAAACAATTAAATTAAATTTCTAAAAATTTGAGTTTTTTAATTAATTTATTAGAATTATATAATAAGATACTTTTTTTTTTTATTAAATCTATTATTCAAGTGATGGTTAGTTGTTCTAAGTCACCTAATTCTTCCTCAAGTCTCTCTAAAATTTTCAACTATATTCTTTTTGTTTATAAAATTTATTCTTTCTAATAATTGTATTGTAAATATGCAATGTTTATACTTAACAACCAATGTACTAAAAGTGTATAGAATATTGTAAATATGTTATTAATTTTTTCTATCTATATATATATGCAAAATATATGGTCATTATATAGATGATGCAAAACCTTGAAGATTAAACTTACTAAATCATCTTAAATAAAATTAATAATCAAATAGAAATAAAAATCATAACATAATCATCATTGAATTAGTTAATAATTCCCAAACATTAGATAAAGAAATAATTAACAATACATAATTCTAAAAGAAAACTCTAAAAAAAAATTAAAGCAAAACAAAATAAGAGTTAAAGTTACAAGAAGGATAGGGAAAACATAGAGATTATCTCCCAATAACACACCTCTTTTAGACTCAAACTAGCTCTTCAACTAATAGGAAGAATGGTTAAAACTCTTGACTCCCACTAATTGTACAGGCTCCTACATGAGACGGCAAATATAAATGCAAACTACAATCACTTGTGGTTCTAATAAATTTTCTTCATATTATTATTCTGAAAACAACAATATGATCATTCAATTGTTTATTAGAAGATATTCTACTTAGTTGTGATCCAGTCCCAAAAAGCTGTTTTTTTTTTCTTTTTTCATTTTTTGTCAAGTACGTGTTGTCTTTATGCTCTCTTTTCTACTGTTTAATATTGTTGATACAACAATTATAATGGTAAGTAGAAAGCCCTTGCAGGCTAATATTTAAACTACCAATTTGTTGTTTTTAGCTCTGATTTTAACTCATATTCAAAAAAGTTAAAAATAACATAGAAATCTTCAATAGCAGCTGGCCAACAAAGTTCATGAATTGCACAAGCTTATAAATACTTGGTCTAGTACCATTGATCAACATAAGAAATATAAATATATAGAGCTTTCTTGATCTTCTGTAACATGGCCTCAAAATTGTTTTCGTCTGCTGTTTTTTTATTGCTATTAGTTTCAGTCGTTAAAGCAAGTGATCCAGATATCCTCACAGACTTCATAATCCCAACAAATTCTACGCCTCCAGATGGAAATTTCTTTACCTTCACAGGATTCCGCAGTGTTGTCGGGGGTGACTATCCACCAGACTTCAAGGTCACAAAAGCTAGTATGGCAGAGTTTCCAGCTCTGAATGGCCAAAGTGTTTCCCTTGCCATTCTTGAGTTCCCAGCAGGTACTGTCAACCCACCTCACACTCACCCTCGTTCAGCCGAGCTTTTGTTTGTGGTCGATGGAAGCCTTGAAGTTGGCTTTATTGACACAACAAACAAACTGTACACTCAAACTCTCCAACTTGGTGACATCTTTGTGTTTCCTAAAGGCTTGGTGCATTTTCAGTACAATTCTGACCCTAAAGAACCTGCTGCAGCTGTATCTGCCTTTGGTAGTGCAAATGCTGGAACTGTTTCTATTCCTTCAACTCTTTTTGCAACTGGTATTGATGATAATGTCCTTGCCAAGGCTTTCAAAACTGATGTTGCTACTATCCAGAAGATCAAGGCAGGTCTTGCACCTATAGCTTAGAGATTGAAGATTTAATTAATTACTTCAACTTTGAGTAAATTCCACCACTTAATACGGTTCCAATAATTTTATAGCTGGTTAATTTATTTTAATGTCAATGTCATTGTTCTTTCTCCACATTATATGTTGATTCAAATAGCTGCAATTGTAATGAAATCGATTATTGTTGCAGTAAGATGAGTAATTATTAGTAAGTTCATAATTTGCAAATTTTCTTGTATCATTTGCTTAAATTCCAAAATTAAGCCTTCGGTGTGCAAGTTTTGAGTATTGTTCAAGAAGACTTGATTTACTACAATTAAAAGTCATTATACACTTGTCCAAGGCATTTGAGACGTAAAATTAGATTTCTGCCGTGGTAGATTTAAAAAGAGAAGAGCTGCCCCTGTTGTGTAGTCCATCAAAACTTAGGTCATATAACCTCCATATTAACCAAAAAAAAAAAAAGTCATTATACACTCTCTCACCACATAATAAAGTGATTAAAAATTAAAGGCCAAAGGAGCAAATTGGACCCTCACGTTTTGCTCTAATTTCACATTGGACCTTATCATTTTTTTGAGCCAAATTGAAACTTTTTTTTTTGTAAAATTAGACCATATTGGACCTTTGGTAAATACAATCAAGTCCTATAACTTTTTTTTAATACAATTATCTCCTATAAATTAATAAAAATTAATTTTAACAGTTAACTAACAAATAAAATTGATATATATATATATATAACCTAATTATAAAGTTTTAAAATTTTTTAAACCTATAAAATAATTCTTTTTGATCAATTTTAAAAATTTTACAATTAAATGATATATATTTCAATAAAATAACCAAATTTACTCATTAATATAATAGCAAATTGATAATTGACCCAAAATTTGATTTCAACGGTTGAATAAAATTTTTTTAAATTTCATTCATCAGTTTAAATTTTTAAATCTACACAATAATTTTTAAATCTATACAATAATTGATAAATAAAATTTTTTATTTAACTGTTAAAATAAAATTTTAGGTCAATTATCAATTTGCTATTTATATTGACAAATAAATTTGATCATTTTATTGAAATTTAGATCATTTAATTGTAAAAGTCCCCATAGTTCTGCACAAGTGATTGAACATTGGCCTAACTTGGCAGAAAATCCCGCTATCCAGTTACTAGCTATAGCTATCACGAAACAACCCTCCCGCCATTGCCATGCGATCTGAGGCTCTATAAGCACCATCTGTATTTACTTTCACCCAACCATCACGAGGAGGACTCCACCCTATCATCTGTAAAATTTTCATTCTTCCACCCAGTCACCCTTATCTAAGCGTAGAGAGTGTTCAATGAATCTCAGCAACTCTATTGTATATATCCACCACGTGGTCTCCTCTCCAGGGCTCCGCACCAAATAAGACGCTATTTCTCCAAGACCATAGTCTCCAAACTACTACTCCAAAAATGCACGTCCAGTTAACATTATTCCCAACTCCACAGCCACTTCTGAGATTAGCACTCAACCACTCCTTCAGGCAAGCGAGATAAAATTGCTCCCCATTTCTTGTGGAACAAGCTATGTCCAAATCTTCTGAACATCAGGCCAGTCATAAAGGACATGGAGAATTGTTTCATCTCCCATACCAAAACAGCTATACAAAGAGTTAGCACTCATGTGTCAAACTCGTTCAACATTTGTGAGAATTCGACCTTTTGCCACTAACCAGAGAAAAGTTCTAATCCTTTGGGACCTGGCCATTTCTAAATAGTCCTCCAAAGCTGAGTTCCTGTTGTAATCACATCCTCTTTAAGCATGGTATAGGCCATTGTAGTTAAAACGTCACCTATTAGGGAAGGACCCCATAACATTTGGTCCTCACCATTCTCTAATCTTGGTGGCATACATGCAACAATATGAAGAACAGCAGAATTCGATAAAGCATGAGTAAACAAACTCTAATTCCACTCCATGGATATTATGACAAAGCTGTTGCTCCTTTGGAATATTAATTAAGGCCATTGTGAGTCTGGAATATTAATTAAGGCCATTGTGAGTAACGGTTCTTCTGAAACCTATCTAGCCAAAATTGAATTTTATTTCCAATGCCAACAGACTAGCGAATCCCTTTCAAAACAAAATCCCAAACTTTCCCAATGGCTCTCCATAAGATAGACCCAAATATGAAAACTGTAGTCGATTGGATAGAATTAAAACTAGCTCTATACTTGCTTGCCAAGGCCTGAACCCACAGAGAAAGTGGTTGAGTTAAGAGATTCCAACCACCTTCATTAGCAATGCATCATTCATTAACCTTAAGTCCTTCAAACCAGTACCACTTTCTTCCGTCGGCTTACACATAGAATCCCATCCGACCAAGTTCACTATTCTGTTATCATTTGTACAGCCCCAAATGAACTTCCTACACCAACTCTTAACTTGGTCACAAATAAACCTTAGGAGCCTAGTTGTCTGCATTGTGTACATTAGTAATGCACTCAAAATAGACTGAGTTAAGGTCAGTCTCGCAACTAGAGACAAAGTGGCTCCATTCCAACCCGATAGCCTTTTTTAGACCTTTTCAAGAATATTAGCATATGTATGTTTCGTAATCCTGCCATGTAAAAGTGGAACCCCTAGATATCTCCTACGATCTGACATTTTAACCACCCCCAATTCATCCGATAGTGAACATGTAACACTGCTAGTAATATTATGAGAGGAAAAAACTCTCGATTTGGACAAGCTATCCACTTGCCCTGAGTTGTCATCAAAAGATTCTAGAACCCTCTTTATAACCTTCACTTGATCAATTGTGGCCTCCGCAAATAATAACAGATCATTAGCGAAAAAGAGATACGGGATTGGCAGTGATTTATTCTTAAATAAGAAAAGTGAAAAAGGCCCTAGAGGGGGGGGGGTGGGGTGAATAAGAAAAATTGAAAATTAAAAGCGGATTAAGAATTAATTAAGAGCTAGAGGAAGATTTAACGAGCAAAGCAAGAAAAGAACACAAGAACATAATAGTTTAAGGAGTTCAAATGAATCTACGTCTCCACCAATTTCTTCTCCATTATAGTTGGAGATTGAAAAATAGTTGTTGAGTGTTATTAACTTCATCCCCAACTTATTTCTTCTTCATTAAAAGCAATTTCAGCTTTTTGTAGTGAAATGCTTGCTCAGGATCATGAGCAACCCTTCAGGATCATGCAGATCAAATAAAATAACCATTGGAGTTGCAAAGAGCCATTGAGGCTATATCAGGCTTGCCTCAGGATTATGAGTGCATGCTCACGATTGTGAGCAGCTGCCTCACGATCCTGAGCAGGGGATCGTGAGTGTCATAGAATTTTAGGCTCGAGAGGCTTTGTTTATGGCTTGGACAGTCCTGGTCTCCTCAAGATTATGAGGGGCTACTTAGGATCATGAGCAGTCGTTGACCAGAGTTGACCATGAGACAAATTGACTATTTTTTAGCACTTGAAATTTTCTTGCATCTTGAGTTGTTCCCATGCTTGAAGATGCATACATAAGGGACCTTTTGAGCTTGATTCTCATGTTCGAAGGTGGATTTGTTGATCCTCCATTTTATAGTCCTTTGAAATTCTAATTTACACTTCAATCACTTGAATAAAATTATTAGTACAAAAACATTGTTTGCTAAAGTCAAAATAAGAATGGTGATTAAGTTGACCATGCAAATGTTCAACAAAAGATTTCTATCTGTCTCCCTCAACCACCTTATTGATACTATAAGCTAACCGCTTAATATATAAAACAAATAGATAAGGTGACAATGGATCGCCTTGTCGGATCCCCCTCGAAGGCTTAAAAGGATTAGTACGTTCCCCATTCCAAAGAAGTTCCATGGAGCTTGAACTAACACAACTCATAATTACATTGATGATCATATATGGCAGCTCTAGCTCAACAGGTGTATCATGAATAAATTTACAGTCCAACATGTCATATGCCTTTGCCAAATCTAATTTGATCGCCATATACCCCTTCTTGCCACTCTTTCTTCTCATTGAATAGATAACCTCCTGAGCTACTATTATGTTCTTAGTAATTTGTCGACCCGGGATGAAACTGATCCGACCTGGGCCAATCAAGTCCGCAAAAGAAGGTTTGAGCCTGTTCACAATAATCTTTGTCACAATCTTGTAAATTATGTTACACAGGCTAATGGGCTTGAATTCTGTAATGGTTTTGGATTTTCAATTTTCGGGATCAAAATAATAAGGGTGTTGTTAACTTGCCCAATATTTTCACTGTCCAAGAAAACACTCTTGACAAAATTGCACACGACTAGTGAGACCATCGCCCATTGAGTTTGAAAAAATCCTGCATGTAAACTGTCAAGGCCGGGAGCTTTGAATTACTTCATCTTTAATAAGGCTCGCTGAATCTTCTTATCTATTACTTGAGACTCAAGCAACTACAAACCATCAGCCCTCTGTTTTGGGAAACGCCCTCGGACTGGATAAGATGGAAGAATTTGGTCATGTCATTAATATAGCATTTTGTAAAACAAAATAGCATGTTATTTTAATTCATTTGAGTTTTTAATTTTGTGATTATTTTCATTAAACAATAGTATAATCTTATTTTGCCTTCTTCTTTGACTAGTTTGTTAGTGAAAGTAGCTAATGTTCCAATCTCCACCCAATATCCACTCAGCTCTAGACTTCTACAGCCGTATAGTTTATTCATGTGTAAGCACTTCCTCTAATTCTAATTTCAGCTGGGACTCTAGGATCTTTAAGTTCCTGCATTGGTGTAATTTTAGTGCCTTCTGTATACCTCCAATTCTTACTAACAGCCTATTTTTTCGCTTAGTGATGTTTCTAAATTGAAACTGATTCCAGACTTAGATGCTTCAATAAAATTCTTTAAAGCTAGCTTAAACCCATCATCATTTATCCAGTTCTCCACCACAACCCATTTAAAATCATCTCGTAAAAGCCAAGCCGCCTGACACCTTAATGGTCGATTGATATGTATATCATTATATTCATTGCCAACCTTCAACAAAACTAGTCTATAATCAGAGTGAATTTTTAGAAGATGGTAGATGATTAAATTGGGGAATTTAGAGCCCCATAACCCATTACACAAGCCTTTATCCAACCTTTTATGTAGGGTGCCTCTTGCCCAGGTAAACTTACGCCTCACAAATCCCATATCATGAATGTTATTTGCCAAAGTCCAATTTTGAAACAAGGAGCCAGCCCTTGCTCAATATCATTGAGTGCCCTTCAGAGTCGTTTACGAATTCCAGGCTTTTGACTCGTATAAATGAAAGTAGAAAATCATACAAAATCTTGTCCCAAATACACAACAACATGTACAAATTGCTAGTTACTCTCTATAACCATCACGTTCACTTCCTATTTCCATAAAATACAAATACCACTAGAGAACCCCAAAGCTTCAATGTGATAAGACATTAAAACTACTTCTCTTAATCATCCACTACAAGAATATTGCAAATTACCAACAAAATTTACCAACGTATTTATTTTCATTTGTAAATACCAATAAATTAGCAAGTGTATAATATTTGTATAATTATAAAATAAATGCAAACAAATTAGCCATCAATTACCAACAAAATTATTACCAACAAAAATAATTGTTGGTAACAGTGGCGCAAAATAGCGCCATGAATAGAAACAATTTGGCAACAAAATAGCTCGAAAATTTTTACCAACAAATTTTTATTGTTGGAAAATATTGAAAATTTTTACCAACAAATTTTTATTGTTGGAAAATTTGGATGGCACCAAAACTTTTTTCCCACCAAAAGGTGGCGCCAAAATTTTAGATAAAAATACCAACAAAAAAAAAGTATCTCTTGGTAAATTAATATGAAATACTTACAAATATAGCAACAAATAGAAAATTGTTGCTAAAAAATTATTTTCATTAACAAAAATAAAAATAAAAACAAAAAAAGAGAAGATATCCTTAATGTTTGTGAATCAAAACATAATAAATTTGCTTCCTTGTCAATAAACACTTAGTCAACGCCATGAACTCTTCCATTTTTACTTCCATAATTCTCAAAGTCGCCTTGTTCTTCATTAAACCCTAGTCTCACCTCAGCTTTCCCTTCGCTCCTCATAGCCACTTGAGAAAAACACATAGACGAGAGTAACTTCCAAATCTTAAATTAATTAACGAAAACCACCAACCATGTCCGCCGGCTACGACTACAACGACACCATTGCGGCGGCTGCCGATGACCAAAGAGGTTCACAACTAGGTTACGACCCAAACTTTATTCCAGATTCAGTGAAATCCTTCGTGGTTCATCTTCACCGCCACATAAGAGGGAAAATTATGTACGAGATCCACAAGATGTACGAAACCTCCTTCTAAACCTTATCGGATCAGCTCTTCAAAGAAACTCCTTAGCCGTCTGTTGACACCTTAGCTCACTACGTTTATAACGATCACATTTTCCATCTTCTCTACCGTGAGATGTCGACGTCCAATAAGTAAATAAAAAATTGGTTCTGTTTTATTTTTTATTTATCGAAAATTTGGTGTTTATATTTTAATGGTGAGTGTTCACTGTTATTATTGGAATTGTTAACTGGTTTTTTGCGGTTTATTGGTTTTTGAAGGTTATGCTATTTGTTTGATGGAACCATACCTAAAATTTTTGATTTTTAATGGCAGTTGCTTTTTGTTTTGATTGGATTACAGGGTTTTTTTGAGTACACTCAAAAGTCAGCATTTAATCAATTATTTCTTAAATCAACTAACTTTACTTCAATTTGGTGAAAAAGACTTTATTACAGTATTGGATTCTGTTTGTGATATGTTTGTGTTTATTTTCAATAGGGCCTGCCTTGTTGGTTGATGAACCAAGGGATTCCAATATAACTGGTATGTACTTATGTTCTATATATATTAATTTATGCACTTCAATGTTATATGTTTTCTTTGGTCTTAAAATAAGAGCAATCCACAAACTCAACCTGGATAGGTGAATTAATAGAGCTGACCCTTGTTAGTTCTGATGTCTGTAATATTTACATATATTTGGAGTTGAATATTAATGGATTTTGAATAAATAGTTAGTAATAATTTGGAAGAATTTAGGTTTAATTAAGCATTTGTTTAATTTGGGCATTCGTTCTTGTTTCCTAATGATTTTTGGTTTATTTAGTTAAATTAGGAGTTTTTATTTAATATTAATAAATATTTCCTTTTTTGGTAGGTAAGTCTAGAAAGGAACTCCTAAATAATCAAGGACTGGTGCAGCGTGGGATGCATCATGGCATGCATGTGCCCACGACCTGTTCTGGAAGCTGAAATAGTGCAGCGTGGTTTACAACACAACATGACAGAAGCCGTGTTCCAATCTGTCCAATTTGAAGAATCACGAGAAGACCAACAATGGATGTGACACGCCATGACGGAAGCCATGCCGGAAATTAAAGGACGTGACACCACTTGCATCATCCCGTGCCTGAAACCATGTCGAGCAGAGAAAACTTCCTTTTGGAGAATCCAAGTGCTAGTAGGTTTCCTATGAACCTAGCTTATAAAAGGGATGAAGGAAGAGCCATTAAGGGGATTCAATTCCGTATTGAGGAGGCAACAAACAAGTGCAAGCAAGGAATTTGTAAGGATTCAAGAAGATTTATTTTTTTTCTTCTTCATCTTTTATATCTTTTAATTATGTTTGTTTGCTTCGCCACAATTATGCATGGCTAAATTTCTATTAGGGTTTAGGTTAGGAGTAGCTATTTCGTGATGTGGTTGAACACAAGTTTTATTATTTGATTTGATTTTCAGTTAATTCTATGAGTTGCACTTAATGTATGTTTTCATTCTTGGCCAGCTTGTTTGCATGATTATGGGTGGATTCACCAACGAGAGTTAGGAGAATTTATCAGCTTATAACTCATAGGACTTAGACCACTTGACCACGAGAGTAGGCGAGGTCTTCGGGGTTAAATAATTGTTAAGGATCTTAATGAGTTTTGATTAATTTTTTAATCACGAGAGTAGGTTAAATCTTAATCTTAATATGCTTAATAGAACTCGAGAGAGTCTTTAGGTATTTTAGAACAATTACCCTTAACTGAAATCAATGTCTTTTGTTTGTTAATGTGTTCATGATCTGATTGAAATAGTGAAACTAAACTTAGGCTCTAAACTCTTTATTTTTTGATTACAATTTAATTTAGATTGTTTATTTATTTCATTACAAGATTCACTTTTATTTAATTTACTAGCTAAGATCATAAGTAGAGATATTAGTACTCAATATACAATCCTCGTGGGAACGATAACTCTTTATACTACAATTCACGATCCGTGCGCTTGCGGGTATTTAAAACGCAACATTTGTGGAATACAATATGTTTATAATATTTCATATCTTGTCTGTGATGGACAAATTCATACATTTTAAATACATCTAAACAACATTTATTAAGCTTTCAGGTTTAAATTCCATATTGATTAGTGCAAATAATGTGATCGAGGAAATATAGAAATGAATTTGTGAAAGCATAAATTTAATTAATATCCCAATGAAGGGAACTGTATTCGAAAATCTAAGACTGGAAAGTAAATACTATATTATGGAACTAGAATGCCAAGATAATTTATGTTATGATACTTGGTCGCCTGTGCCTAAGTACCTGCGTGCCTATTTACGAGAACTGATGTGCTAATAAGTTGTCATAGAGAAATCTTAAATAAAGGAAGTGAAATTTTGAACTAAATAGTATATAAGATACCTG
>CATIWK010187212.1:0-18829 GCA_949634005.1 Mallotus japonicus
ACAACCCAACTAGCAAACGAATTAAAGTAGCCTGATGTTGCACTAAAGCTTAAGTTACACATAGAAATTGAAGATTTAAAAGCTTAATATATACTTCTTTAAAACAACTAGATCAATCTACCAATATATAATAAAAAAAACTGGAAAAATATTTAGACAAAATTTAATTATTAATCTTTATTATAATATCATATAACTAGACATAGAGCACCTCTAATTAATAAACAACAATTGATATGTCTTTTTTATATAGTTTAATGGCTCAGACGATGGACGTTGTAAGGTTGAGATCATCGGTTCAATCCCTCTTTCTTCTTGATCTCCGAGTTATTTAAAATAACTGCAATTAACATAATTATAATCTTACACCACACACTTTAAAATCGGTATGCAATTAGTAATGTGCTTGAAAAATGAGTAACAAACAGCATTATGGTTGAATCTGTAAGCAGCTATGAGAGGAAAGGATCAAATAGGCCTGTGCATTGGGTTCGTTTGGTTACTAAACCGATCGAGTTTTTTCCTTTTAAAAATCGAATTTGGTTTGGTTTTTAGTTAATCAGTTATGAGAGGAAAGTATCAAGTAGACCTATGCATTTGGTTGCCAAACTGACTGAATTTTTTGATTTTTAAGAATTCAATTCGGTTTGATTTTTGATTAATCGAATTTTAATAAAAAATGATTTTAAAGGTTTCAACCTAGGACTTGATGAACAAAAATAATAGTAACCTTTCACCAAATTATATTTATATATTTTAAAAAACTTCAATTTGCTTGGTTAATTTGGTGTTAACCGTTTCTTCATTTTAAAAACATATAAATTAAATTAAATTAAAATTATTTTATTTGATTTTTCAGTTTTGTTCGGTTCTTGCTCGCCCCTAGAACCAAGTATTTCAACTAATAAAACTCATGAACTCAAAAAAGTCTTTTGTTTATAGGTCATTTAATTTTTTATAATGCTTTTATTGAATTATTTCATCATATGAAACCGGGAAAAAAAAAATTGAAGGAAGAAAGGTTGTTGGGCTTTAACGACAAATTGATTTAACGTGCCAGAGAATTATCGGATGCTATTGTATTATTAACTGAAAATATATATTTTTTAAATTATAAAAATACGTATATTTTAATTGTTTATAAAGAACGATTCTAGTGTTGTTATGTTTTTTAAATATTTTATTTTTACTTCAAATTTATTACTATAAGATGAGAGTATTTTTTATTATTTAATTTTAATTATAAATAAAGTGAAAAAATTATTTTATAAAAAATAAAATATCCATATAATGTACCCTTCATAAATATAAAATTTATTATTATTTTTATAAAGGTCTATTAGTACCAAAAACACAACATTTTTTTTTTAAATACAATCTTTTTAACTTTTATCATATTTATACCAAACTTTAAAACTTAATAAAACTATTGCAGTTTGATATATTATTTTAGCACAATTTATCATATTATTTGCAATTTTAGTACAATTATAATTTTATCATGAATTAATAAAACAAACTATGTACGTGGTATTTTGAGTATTTGAAGTGAATTAGTTAAGATCTCTTATTATAGTATTACATTCATATGAAGATTTAAAATAGGTAAAAAATAATATAAATATAATCTTTATAAATTAAATAAATTTTTCATTTTCATTTTTATATTTTCTTAAATTATTAAGATTAAAGTCTAACTAACAATTATAATTAGTATTTAAATGATGTGGATGTGAAATTTATAAAAATAAAAAATAGCTACTTCACTTTAGATGTTGCATATTGATTAATTTGTAATTATACTAAAAGTACAAATAATTTATCAAATTATTCTAAAAAATATAATTTATCAAATTAAGTTAAATTTACCAAATTTTAAAGTTTGATATAAATTTATAAAAATAAAAAGACTTATAAAAATGCCAATATGCATTTTATAAATTTCCATAAAAAAAAAGGCACTGTAGTTTTACCGCAAAAGGTTCCAATAAAGTAGTGTGCTAATAGTTCAAAAAAAAAAAAAAATTGTGTGCTAATACTGTTAAATAGAGCTGAGGAGAGCAAATAGTCAATACTCCTCCAACAAAACAAATAAAAAATAGTCATTGTTACTCTTAGCATTAATAAATATATAAATAAATAAATTAATTAACCAACGGATAGCTTCGTTTTTGGGTTGCAATATCACCACCGCTCCCACCACCACCACCACCATCACCACTGCCTTCCGATCACACAAACTAAATTCAAATTCCCAAATTCTTTTAAATTAATTTTAACAACTGCTGCTGTTGTAATTTGCAAGTAAGGTATTCGTTTTTTTTTTTTCTAAAAATTATTGATGAAAAGAAAAATTGAAGTATGAACAAGAAATCAAGCTGCTGTGCGATTTGTGAGAATTCGAATCGTGCGTCGATTTGCACTGGTTGTGTTAATTACAGGTAATCACTCTGAAAATTCTTGACTTTAATGCGAGTAATTGTTGAAATCATTCCTCTTCGGTTTTTGGTATATTTCAGATTAAATGAGTACAATTCGTTGTTGAAATCATTAAAGAGTCGTCGTGATCATTTGTATTCAAGATTGAGCGAAGTTCTTGTTGCAAAGGTTAGATTTTTTTTTTTTTATTTTAATCACCTCATAACAGTTAGGTTATTGTTAAAATTTCCAATATGCGCATTGCCTAATTTAGGGGAAGGCTGATGACCATTTAAATTGGAGAGTGCTTCAAAGTGAGAAGCTTGCCAATTTGAAGGAGAAGCTTCGTCGTAGCAAGGAACAACTTGCTCAAGGTTGGTCTCTGGTTTAATTTTCAGTCCTGTGCTGTAATTGAATTTAGGTTGATGGGTTGTCAGTTCAAATTGCTCATTGTTTAATTTTATTTCATTATGCTGCACGAAAATTTGCAGGGAAGGCAAAGATTGAGGCCATATCTTCTGATTTGAATACCAAATATGGGGTGCTAGAATCATGTCGTAGTGCGGTATATGCTATTCAGATTACAAATTATGCATCATTAGATACACTACATTGATTTTGCTTTCACCCTTTCATTAGTGATGGGGTATCTTATGCACAGTTTGTTGCTTTGCAGTTGGAGAAAAATCGAGCTGACCAACTGGATAAGTTTTTTCCAAACCTTATTTACACCCAGAGTTTAGGACATGTAAGGACTATTTTATTTTGATGATTATGTTATGCAACGCATTCAGTCACATGTATGTCAGAATGGATGCATATGCTGTACATATGCTGCAGAATGCACACACATATACACAGGTAGGTAGTTATGCATGCAGATACTGTAATTGCTTATATTTTGCCTAGGTTGTTTTGCATTTGATGTAAAAAATCTTAAAAGAATTTTGTGTCATTCTCTTCTGTTTGTCTAGTCTATTTATTGTGTCTTTTAGTTGTTCAAGGATTATATTCATTTTTTTTTTTTTTTTTTTTGCAGATAGCAATTACCTCTGAACTACTTCATAAACAATCAGTTATCATAAAACAGATATGCAAATTGTTTCCCCAACGCCGGGTGAGATTGATTTCTTCAAGTGACTTAATTATATTGAATGTCTTTTGTCAAGTTCCATCCATAACCTCTCATACCTGATGGTGCTTTCCCTTACAAGAAATGCTACTTAGATATGTTCATTAGGATAGCTTCTTCTGGGCTATTTTAGACATGCAGCTAAATATTGTAGAATGTAATTTCTTTTGTCATTAGGATCACTAGCGAAAAACTACTTGTGTGGTTTCAAAAAGATTTATGAACCTTATGAAAATTATGAACCTATGTGCTAGTCTTGCCTGTGTTTGTTCCCTTTTTATATGGAAAAACATAAAAAGATTAGGGAATTCTCAGAATATTGCATGTCAGAGAGAGGGAGAGAGAAGTTGTTAATTACACTACAAGAAAGATGTGGATTGTTTCTATGATTGAACATGGTTTTAGAAAGCCTAAAAGGTCCATATTACTACTATGTATAGAAGAACATAAGCAAATATATTGTATTGTGATTTGATTTAAAATCATTATAGGTACTGTTGGAGGATTGATGTTATTATGTTCCATTTTCTAAAAACTAAATCCACATTATGGTTTTTGCTAGATGTGTTCCAACAACATTTCTTGTGTATGACCTATGACTGCCTCTCTGAATGTAGGCATTATCTAATTAGTAGTATCCTTTTTTTGTAATCCATGTGCTCTTATAGGTGATTATGGAAGGAGAGAGAAAAGATGGGTCTAGTGGCCAATATGATCAAATATGCAATGCACGCTTACCAAGAGGACTTGATCCCCATTCTATTCCATCAGAAGAGCTCGCTGCCTCCTTGGGGTAATCCTTCTTTCTCTATGAATGTATTTGCATGCTATCTAAGAATACATAAGTCTGTCATCTGTATTATGGTTTCCTGAAACTATAGTTATTCTTCGTTGGTAAGAATTGTGTTTGTGCTAATTAGTAGTCCCCATGGTTGGAAAACAGATACATGGTGCAACTCCTAAATCTTGTTGTTCGTAACTTGGCTGCCCCCGCACTTCATAACCCAGGTTTTGCAGTAAGCACAGTTGAAACTCTATTATATTGTTAAATGTATTTCTTAAAATACTTTTCTTGTTAGTTTCTTTTCCTTTTCTTGTTCTTTTTGAATTTTTCTGATTCATTTGCAGTGGCACTTTTTGGTTGGTCAAATATCTAGGTTTAATTTTAAAGATTGCAATTTCGATAAGTATTTTGGCATTTGACAAAGTAAACAAAGTTCAACCTTTAAAAAGTAATTCAAGTCCTGTAAAATGCTTTTGAAAGTGGCATAGACGTTATGAGGCCATGGTTATAGTAGCAGAATGGTTGTTTAATGAGAATTATACATGTTCTCATGCATGCCTGGATATCCGTATGCATGTGTTTGGATTATTATTATTATTTTTTTTTTATGGTCTTGGACTATGCAACTTCTGGAAGCATTTATTGAATGTATAGCTTACAGGGACTTTTTTTTGGAAAAAAAAAAAAAAAATCTACCGGTATGGACAGTTTAATTATGCATTACAAATACATATTGACATGAATACTGAAGATATATTGATGCTTTTATAATTTTTAACAACATCATGCTTATTAGATAATATTATGTCTTTAATTTTTTGCTCTGCTCTTTGATTATTTTTGAAGAAGAAATATGTAAGATGTTGCAATGTGAAAGTCCAGCATTTGTCAAGAAGGATACTTAATTCTTAATTCAAGATTAGTGAAATAAATATTTTGCTCTGCAGTAGGACTTTATATTTTCTCTGGTTGTTAAATGCATGTTCCAACTGTTTCATCAGGGTTCGTGCTCTCGAATATGGCAGCGAGATTCTTATTGGAATGCCTGTCCTTCTTCTCGAAGGTATACTGGCTAGAAGGATTATCTTTTTCTACTAAATATGGCTAGTTTAGTATTAGTAACTCCCTGAGAACATTTTTTTATATCCTTAAAATTTATATCCTCTTTGTTGGACATTGTGCAGCAATGAGTACCCCCTTTTCATACCACGCCAGAAATATTGCTCTACTAGTGGTGAAAATTCATGGACTGATAGAAGCTCCAGTAATTTTGGCATTGCCTCAATGGAATCAGAGAGAAGGGCCCGCTTAGATGCTTCTCGAAGTAGTAGCTTCAATTATTCTTCTGCCTCTCCACATTCAGTTGAAACGCACAAGGATTTGCAGAAAGGAATTTCACTTTTGAAGAAAAGTGTGGCATGTGTAACAGCTTATGGTTATAACTTTTTATGTTTAGATGTGCCTGCTGAAGCATCCACGTTTGAAGCATTTGCAAAATTGTTGACCACATTATCATCTTCAAAGGAGGTTCGGTCTGTGCCATCATTGAAAATGACTTGTTCAAGGTTTGTCTTCTGTGCACCATCAATCCAGTTCTAGCATTCATGAATTTTGGGAATTAACTGAAAAACTGTCATTGACTTCTACATTTTTTAGCAATGACCGATTGGGGATGGAAAGAACTTTATAACTTAGATTATAGCCCTGTTAAGTAAATTAAGTTGTTTGCACTTAATTTCCAGGTTCATGAATGCTCGCATCAGTAATAGTTGTGCTCTTGATTAAGCCTTTATTACTCCTAAGTCGTAACTTAAGAGATGCGCGAACTTAATAGCTCAGTGGTTCAGCACCTACTTATTGCACAAGAGATCTAGGATTCAAACCCCTTTAGTCTTATTCCTTTTTAGACATTTCCAAAGCAGCAAATACACACACACACACATACACAAAATGTATGGGAGGCCCATATTGAAGGTTCCTTGTATGTTTGGAAGATGTGCATATGTGAATGCTGACATTGTATCCTAGAATAAAATGGAGCAATTCAGATTTACTAGACAATTTATTAAGATGCTTGTTTCTTGTCTTGTGTCGATATGTTCAATTGTGCAGAATATGGGAACTCTAGATGCTTTATTATTTGGTGTGCCAAATTATCAAATAGATGCAGAAATTGATCATGTCAAAAATCCAGTTGTTTGTCGTGTGTTGTATTTTGAGATTTATATAAATTGAACCCAGTGCAAATGTTGTTTTTTGAGATTTGTATAAATTGAACCAAGTGCAAACCCAAGAATGATAAGTTAGTACTCTCTTATGCTTTGTTACAGAAAATGGAAACGTTTCTCTTTTCTTTCTTTCTCTTATTTTTATTTTTATTTTTTGCGGGTGGGTGGGTATGTGTGTGTTGTGCAGGGAGGCAAGGAGAGAAAAATGATGATATTATTTTAGTTTGTTTCAATACCATCTCTGAGGCCTTTTCTTTTGAGCTTCAGGTCATGTACACAGGTTAAAAAATTGAATAAATCCACATGGAATGCAAATTCTACCATTTCATCTAGCACTTTGATGGAGAGTGCACATGCGCTGCATCTTACGGTATGCCCTAAAGAAATGGCTTCTTTAAAAGGTTATGGGAACTTAAACTGATTGTATACTTGGTTATTTAAGAATAAAATTATGTTGCTCTATTTCTATGCCTTTAATTGTAATTTTGATATATGGTCCCTCTGAAATATTGTTTCAATATTATTTTATTTCCTCTTTGTTCCCTCCCTTTTGGAAGGGTGTTTTAGTTTGACTAAATTGGTAAAAACCAGTTTCTGTCCTGTCCACTTGACAGTTTCTTTTCTAGCCCCTTAATGAAGTCAATGGCATCTTGAATTTGAACATCCCTGAATCAATTGACACCTTTGGTGTCAAGAAATGATTAGGGATCTTCAACTATTTACAATAGTGGTAGAATCCCACAACTCTTTTGGGTTTTGGATTTTGCTTCTGTGTTCATTTTGTTTATGTTAATGATCATCCATTTTCAAAATATAATTTTTTGGCTACTCTAGATGGTGACATTTTACTCAACTGCATGTGTAATTCTTCAATGTCATTCATGCTTACTTTTGCCTTGCAGAAAAACATAAGCGATAATACCCTTCCAAATTCAGCTACCAGTTTTCTTTTTGCCACCGGGATATCTGATGCTGGGAAGAATGAAAGCCTTATTGACGGATGGGATCTAGTTGAACATCCGACGTTTCCTCCACCACCATGTCAATCTGAGGATATTGAGCACTGGACTCGAGCCATGTTTATTGATGCCACAAAGAAATAATCTATTGACATTATAGCCTCCAATTTATTTTATTTATTTTTATATCTGTAAGTAATTGCACAGATACTCTTCCATGTTGATAGTCACTGATAATTTTAAATGCCATGCGGAGCTTCTGATTCTGCAATTATGATTTTCAGAACTGACACTTTCATTTTTCAAAGTTGTTTTTAGTTGATTCTCATATTCTCCACATTTGCTCTACCTTCATGTGGATCTGCACACGCATATACGTATTTATGTATTTGTACAAAATCACAAGAATTTCAGAGACTTCGCAGTTGAAGCATCTGTTTGTTGAATTGTAGAGTTGAATCTTTAACACATTGTGTCTTATTTTGTCTTCCTTGTGTTCAAATTGGTAGGTTCAAAAGATACATTAATCCGAGAACCGGTTGTGCAAACCAATGGCTTGTAAAGTTTTGGAACGTCTTGGCCTTCATGTCGCAGCATGTAATGTAAATAGCAAAGCAAAAATTTAAATTGGTATGTAGATGAGCTGAAATAGAAGTTGGGATGTTATTCATTTACTCATTTCCTGTGGTAAAATTCTTATTGTTTGTTATAGAAATTCCTCTTACTGCCTGTTCCGGAAATTTCCCCATTTCTTAATTGTGACAAAGAATTAGTGCATGCACTGTACAAATATTATGGTACCAGTCCAAAACCTTATTTTCTGAGGTGAATGTACATATGAAACATGATTTTGCTAAACGAGCATCTCTAAGGATTCTTTGATCGTTTAAAAATCTTTATTATAGAGTTCAACAGGATTTTTACTTTATATATTTAAAATTGAGTTAGTTTGGCCCTATATATAGAAAGTTAATTTTCACTTTATATCAATTCGTGAAGTAAACATTTTTATATATCTATTTTTTTTTTATTATTTCACTCTATAGACAACGATAATACTGTTTAAGTCCCCTTTTTTTTAAATTTAAATTTAAATTTTTTATTATCCTCCCTCTTTTACCTTTTCAAATTAATAGAGACTTTTTATAGGAAAATGTTTAATCATTATGCCTCTATATTTATCCATTTCAACAAGAATTATTCTTAGCAATTTACAATAGCGGATGCTGTTTCCATTTGATACCATTATACTAAATCCGATGCTCATAAGGTTCACCAAACTGTTATCTAAAAATCCTGGCTAGGAAACGTTTTGGCAGCATTATAGCGCACCTTTGCAAAAGAGCGATTCCCCAGCAACTATGGAAACTGGCCCTGCAAAAGGGCTTTGACAGAGTCATCATGGATGGGGATTGCAAGTGTCATTGAGGCCACTAGTTGGGACGCTTTCCCTAGTCAGGACATATACCCCTTAATACAGGATTGTAGAGCTCTGGGAACAAATTTTGGTTCGATTACTTTGCTTTTGTTAGAAGACAATATAATTGGGTAGCTATTATATGACTCTTTTTGTTCGAGTGTTCAAAGCCAAATGAGCTGGTTCTGTTGTACTGTTAGCTCTTCACTTCAATGAACATTTGATATCTTTCAAAAAAAAAAAAAAAAAAAAAGGGCAGTCTTAGGACTTATCTAGTAGCTTTTTCATAACGGAATCATCGTTGGACATTAAATTTACTACCAATTCAATTGTGATGGAATCTGCAGCAAACTTCTTACCAACCATTTCATCAATAAGTTTTCTTGCCATTGGCAGATCTTTGTGCTGGAGAAATCCCCGAACAATCGCATTATAAGAGAAGCTATTTGGTAAACAGCCATACTCTTCCATTTTTCTGATTACCTTATATGCATCATCTAGTAACCCTTCTTTACATAAACCATTGATTAGTATAGTATATGTATGCACACCAGGCTGCAATCCTTCCACAGAGAGTCTTGAAAACAGCTTCTTTGCATCATTTAGCTTTCCAGCTTTGCACAGGCCATCAATTAGGATATTATAGACAAAAATATTAGGCTTCAACATACCCTTATCATGGAAAAGGGTCAGTGCCATGTCAACATGCCCATGTTTACAGAAGCCGTCTAGCAAAGTTGAGAAAGTCACTGTATCTGGAGATAGACCACTAGCAGACAAGTTCTCGAAGACTTCATGTGCAGCCCAAGGGTTCCCAGCTCGGCATAAGCCGTGTATAAGAGAGTTATAGGTGACAACATTAGGCATTAAACCTTTACAACGCATTTGATGAAGAAGCTGCTTTGCATCAGCTATCCTTTTCCTTTTACAAAACCAATCAATCAATATGTTGTAAGTGAAAACGGTAGGTTTACAACCCTTGCTTACCATCACATCAAATAATTTTCTAGCTTGACCTATATTGTTCTTCATACAATATCCATCCATCAATGAATTGTAGGTGACAACATCAGGCTCTATTCCCCTCTGAATCATTTTTTCAACCATACCTCGAGCATTTGAAACCATTCCTTCCTTGCAAAGATCATCAACCAGTACATTAAAGATAACTATGTCCGGTGTGGTGTTCCCATCCAGCATCTCATTAAAAAGAACTGAAGCATCCTTTGATCGCCCCAAATTGCAAAGACCATGAATTAAGGAGGTGTAAGTGATAACATCAGCCTTAATGCCTTCTCTCTTTATCTTCAAGAAGAGGTCTAATGCCTCAGAAACGAATCCATCCTTACAAAGGCTGTCAATAATGGTATTATACGCTACCACATTAGGCTTGCAACCGCCCTCCGCCATTTTTGTAAGCAAACCGGTGGCTACACTGGTTTTTCCAATTTTACAAAGACCATTCACAATCACAGTATATGTATAAACATCAGGCTGATACCCATTGGCAACTATCTGATCAAACAATTCCACTGCTTGAGCAATTTTACCCTCTTTACAAAGCCCATTAATTAAAGTATTAAACACTATAATGTCAAATTGAAAACCAAGTTTGAAACTTTTCCCCATAGTAGAAAATGCAAAACCCACAAGATGAAAATTGCAGAAGCAATTAATCAAAATGCTTACTGTATAGAAATCAAGTGAAATTCCAGCCAATTCCATCTGTTTCCACAAAGAAATCACAGTCCCAAATTCTTTCATTCTAACAAGTGCAGCTAATAATCTGTTGAATTCAATTTTAGAAGGCACAGGATCCATCTCAAGCATGTGATTGAAGGAAGCTAAGGCATCATCAATGGTTTTAAATGAAACAGATTTGCATTTGTCTCTGACTTTTCTACTGCTGGAACTAGAACAAGTATGAAGATAAGAGACGGATTCAAGCATACCCATTTTGTAATCAACCCACCTAACAACATCTGAAGCAGAAGATGCAGGTGCAAGAAGGCGTTCCAGACTCCTTGTTAACATCATCTTTCCTCAATCTCTGCTAACATAGGCGCAAAACAAATGTTGGGTACAGCGTCTAACCATTTGGTGGCAGCGGAGTCGGAGATGTTAATCAAAACATTATATTTTAGATTATAATTTAAAGAAACATTTTTTTTATATTTAATAAAATTAATTTGATGTGTAGTATATAAAATAAAAGTGATAACAAATTTTAAAAAAATTATTGAAAATTTGATAAAACATAAAATTTGATATATATATATATATATATATTAAAATATTAAAGTAGATTTGTGCCATTTTATTTTTATATAAAAATATAAAATTTTACTAAAAATATTAGCTCTTATTTTTTTTTAAAAAAAAAATAGTATACGTCACATATTTCACACATGATTTTTTATTACTATTGAACCCCTTTTCTATAAAATAGACTTTAATTTTGAATTGAGTAACTTTACATGATTAAAGTACAATTTTAAAATTTAAAAATAAAAACGAAAAATATCAAAACATATATTTTATTATATTCATATAAACAATATCATTTTTAATTCAGTTGTGTAATTTGACTAAATTTTTTATTTTAAAAACTATATTTCATCTTTCCATCTTTTAATTATAATTGTAATCAATTATTGTGCAAATAAAAATTTTAATAAATTAAATTTTGATTTTTTATAAATTTTTAAAAATGATTATAGTACTATTTATCTAATAACAATCTAATAATCACACATTAATATAGATATAATTTATTATAATCTTAATAAATGTTTTATTTTAACAATTATATAATTCACTTTTCTTTAATATGTTTAATGTTAATTCTTTTAAAAAATTAAAATTTTTTATTTAAGATCTTGTTTGTAATAATAAAAATTAATAGTTTAAAAAATAACATATGAAAAATATTAAAATTATTTTTTAAAAAATTAATCTATTTAGTTTTTAATATCTATTTGTATTAATTTATTTTCATTAAAAATATCACTTTTACTTAAGCAATTATATTTCATATTTTTCAACATTTTTAATGTTAATATTTTTTTACTCTAAAAAAATTCTATCCATCATTTAAAAAAAATTATTTTTAGTTAAAAAAAATAGATAATGAATATTAGTTATTTTAATTTTAATTTTTTATTAAAATTAAATATAATATTTAAAATCATATTTATACTTTGTTTATATAACAAAAATTCAATGAACTAAATTTTGTAAAAATTTATGACCATAATTAATTATAAGATAAAAAAAATTATTTAAAAGTTAGTTATTTTCTTATTAAATTTTAGTAAAATTTCTGAAAATCATATAAGCACTACTTTATTTATGTAATTATTCAATATTATAAATTTAATGGACTCGTAATTCATTATAATTTTAATAAATTTTCTACTTAAACAACTTATTATTTTTCAATAATTTTTAACATTAATATTTTATTGCTTTAAATTAATTCTATCAATTATATAACACTCTTTTAACATTTTTATTTATATAATAATCTAATTATACAAACTCATAGAATTATAATATAATAAATTACAATCTTTAAAAAATGTTCTGTTTAAACAATTATATGAAATTAGTTCAACATTTGTATGTTAATATTTCATAGTTAATTTTATAAATAATTTTAATTTTAATTTTATTTATTTATTTATCAAATTAAATTTAATAAGACTTATAAAATTATATTATCAAATATTTAACAAAATTTTTGTCTAAATATTATTTCTAATAATAAATTTTAATATTTTTAAAAATAATATATGAAAAAAAATTAAAATTATTCTCTTTAAAAAGTTAATATGTTTAGTTTTTAGTATCTATTTGTATTAATTTATCTCACTAAAAACTACCAATTTTCTTTGAGCAATTACACTTCATATTTTTCAACATTTTTTAATGTTAATTTTTTTTTCACTCTAAAAACTTTCTATCCACCTTTTTTTTTAAAAAAATTTAGTTAATAATTAGATAATGATTATTGGTAATTTTTATTTTTATTTTTATTAAAATTCAATAGAATATTTGAAAATCATAAAATTTCTATTTTGTTTGTATAACAACAAAATTTATGAACTAACTTTTAGAAAAATTTATGGCTATGATTAATTATTAGATAAATAAAATTGTTAATTTAAATGTATTTATTTTCTTATTAAATTTTAGTAAAATTTCTAAAAATAATATAAGGACTATTTTATTTATATAAGTATTTAATATTATAAATTTAATAGATTTGTAAGTCATTATATGAATAGATTTTTTATTTAAACAATTATATATTATTTTTCAATATTTTTTAATGTTAATGCTTCTTTTGCTTTAAAAATAATTCTATATAATTATACAACACTTTTTTAATATTCTTATTTATATAATAATCTGATTTTACAAACTTCATAAAATTATAATATAATAATTTATTAAAATCTTTTTTTTAGAGAAATAATTTATTACATTCTTAATAAATTTTTTATTTGAATAGTTATACAAAATTCTTTCAACATTTTTTATTTTAATATTTTTGTAATTAATTATTTTATAAATAATTTTAATTTTAATTTTAATTATTTACTTATGAAATTTAATTTAATAAGAATTATAAAATATATTATATAATTTCATTTATATTAAATAAAATATTAATTCATTTAATTTTATTAGAGATAAATAGAAGTTAACCATACTTCCAATTAACTTAAAAAAAGATTTTAATTAATTTAATTTTTATCAAAGACAAAATAAAAAATAACCTAAGTAGAATAAAAAACATATTTTACTTTAGAATTATATTTTAATTAATTCAATTTATTTTTATTAGCAAATAACTAAATTATCTAATTTTTACATAACAATGAATGAAAACTTATTAATAATTTTGTTTGTCCTTCCTTTGTGCGTATATATTATTATTATTATTATTATTAAAATTATTTAATTTTAGTTATATTTTAAAATAATTATATAAAATATATATTAATTTAAGGGACAAATTAGTTAATAATAACTAGTAAGTGTTTCCTTATTTTGCTTTGTTCTTGGGATAGCATTGATACTTCTGTGCGGTCTTGAAATAGACTTTTACCTTATACTGTGATTTTATTTGAATTGAATTGGATTATTTAGGTTATCAGTAGTTAAAAAAATAATAATTAAAAGGGATAATGACACTGTCAATCCTATAAGTTATATAACATTTTTAATTAAGTCTTATAAGTTAGAAAATTTTTAATTATTTCATAAACTTTTTAAAAACTTCACCCTTGGTCCTTGATCATGAAAATTAACAGAACCAGTAATGTGTCAGTCTCTGAAAATCTCCTCATATTAGTCTGATGACGTGTAGGTCATGTTTGACACATTCAAAACACATATTTTATAAGCTATTTTATACAAAATTAAGTGAAAATAAGGGCAAATGGGAAAAGAAGTTCTTTTCATATGAGAGGGAGAAATTCATGCCCCCCTTTTACCTCCCTCTTACTGTTGCAACTTTTACCAGAAAGAAAGAAAGAATAAAAAATGAGAGAAGGAAGTTTTAGAAGGAAGCAGTAAATTTCATATTTTCAAAAGAAAAAAGTGAAAATCAAAGTCTGTAACATTAGAATCATGCATTGCAATTGTGGAAACATAGCTGTATATTCTTCATTAGCATCTATATAGTCTTCTTCCGCCATGTCTACTTCAGTCTCATTTATTTCAGCTTTACCTTCTTAAATTATATCTCTTTGTCTTATATTTATATCAGCTTCACCTACTTCACCAATTTCTTGTATCTCTATCTTATGTAATCCTTAAATTGCCAACTGTCCTTAACACTAACGTGCACTGCTGCTTCATCTAACACATTTATCTTTACATCAGCTTCACCTTCTGTAATGTTGTCATTCACAAAATATATATTACATTTTTTTTTCTCATTTAAAAGATCCAACAATTAACAAGTTGTAACATCATCATAAACTTCCATAAAATTACCTTCACTTGTATTCTTAGAAGACAACTTTAAGCATTCTGCTTGTTCTAGTTTAGTCTTAGCATGGTCAAGTAAGCACCAATACCCTAGCTTATGTGTATCTATAATATGATCAAATCCATCCCCTCTGCTATAAGTATTATTTACCAGTTGTCCACCATAATGTCATACTAGGCAAGCATTAGTCATTTCAATTAAATTAGTTATCTTTGGACCACATCGATCAACTCAATTTTATGGAGAGGACAAACAAAAAGACAAGAATTTTTTTAGAAAAATCAAAAGACAAACGAAAAAAAATTGCAATGTTTAGTATTTAATTATGGGAAGATAAAAAGAAGGGGAAAGTACGAAAAACCACCATGTGGTTTCACGGTTTTAGACTTTTAAGGACATGGTTTTTTTTGTGACACTTTTAAGTACGTGTTTTAGTCGTTACACACTTTTTAGTATATGCATCTAAAACCGTTAACTTTGTCTTATGTGGTGCTGACGTGGACACTATAGCGCTGACATGGACATTATGTGGCACTGACGTGGACTTTATGTGGTGTTGACACATAGGCGCCACATAGGACGAAGTTAACGGTGTTAGACACATATACTCAAAAGTGTGTAATGGCTAAAATACGTACTTAAAAGTATCACAAAAAAAAATCACGTACTTAAAAGTCTAAAACTGTGAAACCATAAAGTGGTTTTCCATACTTTTCCCTAAAAAAAAACTCTAATTTTTTAGTTAGTGGAAATCTGATGTGGTTATGGTATCTGATGTGCTTTCCATATGTCAAAAATGACTTACACATCATCAGGTTGATCCAACATCCATTAACAAAGTGACTGATACATCACTTGATTCTTGTCAATTTTGACGGTCAAGGACTAACGATGAAGTTTTTAAAAAGTTTATAGACTCAATTGAAAACTCTCTAACTTATAGGATTTAATTAAAAATTTATATAAATTATAGGACTGATAATGTCATTATTTTTAATAATAAATCTCATCTTAGGATGACTATGAGCAATATGAGCAATGTAAAATGCTTATTCCATGGCTACACTTCAAACCTCAACTCTTAGCTTGCAAAACTCATAATAATTATGACCTAAATCCAGTCTATCATATTCACACCTACTTTCACCTTCAACGCAAACACCCTCAACACATCTCATCGTATAATGCGCACAATTTAAGGAAATACATTCTGCCCGCCACTTGTTTGGAAATTTTCCTTAGAGAAGTATAAGCACATGAAATTCAATGATTATTGTGTATTCTTGCATGAATTACCAAGTGAACATTAACTCTTTACGATAGAATGATAACTGAGTGAGTTAAACCTGAAAGATCAACTTAACTTTCAATGCAATAATAGAGGCATGTTCAAAGACTTAATGGAGTTGAGTCATGTAGTGGATTTTGGCTATGGGTTTGTATGATTCTCTATACTAAGTGTGGAAAAAAATTGACAAAGAAAAATTGGTGTTTGATAATATAGTGAAGAATGATGTTATGAGTTGGATTGCTGCCATAACAGGTTTTGCACAAAGTGGGTGGCCATAGTCAGGTTAATTCAGGCTTGTAATATATTCTTGGTGAATCAAAACTAGGTCTTTCTATGATTTCATTATCATATTTGTGAAACCCTTTGCGGATATTGAACATTCGCTGTATGGTTTCTTTAATTGATAAGGAGACTAAAACTAATGTTCGTACACTTGGTTACTAAAGAACCATAATATCTTGCCCTGCAGAGAAATATTAATAATAAGCTTACAAATTTAACTACTAGCTTTCTTTTTCCACTTTTGATTTCTGATAAACTAAAAAGAATGAAGCGTTATTAGTGGATGAGACCTAGAGGAACATCTGAACTTTCACCTACTACTCCCATTGCCAAATTAGGCTCTTTCATATTGGACTCGAGCCATATCTGTTTATGCCACGAAGAAATAATCTAGTGATATTATGGGTCTTCGATTAGCTTTTATTGTATCTATAAGTGGTTATGTAGATACCCTTCCATGTTGGTATTGTTAACTAGTGTATATCGACTTCAACTAGGTTTTGGTTACTTTGTTATATTTGCTTATCATATTGTTATATAGATAAGTCCCATGTTATCCTCAGTAATAGTTTGTTATATTATCATCTTTTGTATCTATAAATTCTTAACTGAAATACAAAACATGAATTACATGTTTTCTTCAAAACATTACATGGTATCAGAGCCTTACCATGGTTGCTTAAATTACTATGGCTAAAATTCATATGGTGCAATTGCTAGATACAAAGCCTAGTTATTGGCCAAAGGCTTCACCCAATAAGAAGGAGTTGACTATAAAGAGACTTCCAGCCCTGTTGTTAAAGGTACAACCATCTGGACTGTTCTCGCCATTGCCTCCATTCACAATTGGCACATTAAGTAACTTGACATTTCTAATGCTTTTCTTCATGGTCATTTGTAGAAGACTATTTACATGACTCAACCATTTAGTTTTATGGATGAGTCTCGACCTAATTTTGTATGCAAGTTAAATCATTCCTTATACGGTGTGAAACAGGCTTATCGTGCATGGTTCTCTCGCCTTGCAGTGTTCCTTCATTAATAAGGCTGTCTTTTCCAAGGCCGATTCTTCTCTTTTTATTCATAAATATAATACTGATATTGTCACGACCCGAACCAATAGGCCCGTGACCGGCACTAGGGAATGGGAATACATAAAGTACCCGAAACCCATAGTAAGCCTTAAAAAATTTTTTATTTGCGAAATAAAATCAATAAACATCAATGCATAAAGCCATAATGCATAATAACTCTATCAACAACACGTAAATCTGCAGATGTAAAAATAAAATATTCTTCAAATACAATAATATAATGTCTCATCTCAAATAAAAATCATAATACAAATAAAATTCAGTTTCTTTTAGTAACTACTGCAGTGTTTAGAATTTACTTATATAATGCAAATTTAATCTAACATACGTAATGCAGCCGGGGAAGAACGAACACGGCGCAATGAAGAGACACTAACAAGCTGACTGTGAGGTCCTGAAAAAAAAGGTTTGAGGGGAATCAGACCTCACTGAGTGAATCAACTTTATGAAAAGCATGCTGGTTTTAAAACATTTATTAAAATCATTTTCTAAAACGTTTAAAGTAAAATAGATATTACTTTTGAAAAATTCTTTAATCAAATAAATAAATAATTAAATGCTCATGCTTCGTGTAGACGTGCATGCATACTTTCACAATTAAATTTCATAATTGATTTAAATACCAGGCTTGAGTTGAGGAAAAATAGATATCTACATATACTACTCCTAGCACATATTCCATAAAATTAACTCACAGGTGGAATGCGCTCCTCAGCTTTGACCCGACTGTCTATGCCTTGAGAGTCGCAATCTCAGAGTAGCTAAGAAAACGAAAAGGAATAATGAAATTAAAATCCTAATCTTAGACACAAGGAAATTCTAAGAACAGACTTAAGACTAGCAGTACTGATGTCACATTTTACGAGAAATCTACCTAGAATTCGGCATAGTCTCCTCTGTAAAACGGACATCTCTCCACCGAAATAGAGCCAGTCCTATAATAAAACACACTTCGGTAATACACAAATGCACAACACCTCGGGTTGGGACTCCGAACTACACAATTTCCCAACCGAGAAACAAAATTCTCAATAATAAATAATTTAATAATATTATAATAAAAATTATTAAAATCCATAAAATCAACAAAATACCTTAATACAATTTATTTAAATAACAAAAACCTCAAAGCTATTTATTTCTAAAATCAATTAATAAAATCACAAACAAATTGTATAATATAAATAGAAACCCATTTATCAATATTAAGTAATTAAATA
>CATIWK010187230.1:0-10407 GCA_949634005.1 Mallotus japonicus
AGAAGAAATACGATAAAAATGAAATAAATAAGAAAAAAATTAAATAAAAGAAGGGAAGAGAAGATGAAAAATAAAGATTTAGAGAGTGAGAATGCAGTATTGATGCTGTATTGATGGCTCCTCAGAGTATAGGTGATTTGCACCATTTGAATATTGGAATTCGCCTGAGTATTTGACTTCGATTATCTCTTTTACAGCCGACTGTGTTTCAAAGATCAGTTTAAAGGACTCTTGCGCTTGTGTGTGTGTGCTTTTGTTCTTCGCAGAGAAAACTTTAAAAGAAGAAGAAGTAAAAAGCTCTTTGTTTTACAGCCGAACCTCAAACTTTTAGCCCCTCCATCTGCAGACTTAACATCTGGTTTTTATAGAGAACCTAAAAAAAACCTAGCTCTTTGCATCAGGAGAGATTGAGTTCCTCCTGTGAGGGACTCTTTCTCTCCGCTAATCAGTAATTAACTGAAAATTAATCACTTAAATACATCAATATCTCATCACTGCACCAATCAGAATCGAGATACTGAGTTTTACGTGCGTTAAAACACTGAAAAATTTGAAAACAACGCATTAAAATTCCGATCCGAAGTCCAGATTACCGATCAGAAATCCATTATTCCGATTAAAATTTTTTTTTAACATTTAATTACAAAAAGGTCCCTCCAAAAACCAAAACCTTTCAATTGAGTCCTTAAACGCACTTTCAAAACACAATCAAGCCTCTTTGAGATTTCCAACTCAAACATCCCGAGACTCATTTTTAATTTTCTCATCATCAGAGTTCTCTGTCACATCAATGCTCGGCTATCCCGAAATTGAGTGTCTACAGCAGAGTTATGCTCAACTCTGGGGAAGTGGCGATCACCTCTTGGCCTTCTGGCTAAGAGGCGACCGCCTCCTTGAGAGGCGATCTCCTGATTGCCAGGCACAAATAGTCTTCAAGGCCACAAAACTTCGAGTTTAAGCAAGCACAGACTTTGAAATAAGCACACAAACTTATGTTAACACCCTAGACTTCAGTGAATCATGTTAAAAACATAGTAAAACACAATGAACAAATTCAATTGAGTAAATAAACACACAAAGTCTAAAAAAAAATATAACTCTTAATATTGACAAAGAAAAGAGATGATATTTACTGAAATATGAGTTTTTCCAAAGTAGTTTGCCCTCAGAGATTGGACTATGAGATTAATCTTCACTCAAATGAAAGGAATCACCTTCTTCTTTCTCAAGAAATGGTTGTCTAGGCTTGGTTTCTACTTCCCTCTTCTAAGGACGCCCTCTTCTTCTTTCAGAGCTCCTTCTTCTTCTCTCAAGTCCTTTTTTTTCTCTACTAATGGTTCCCAACCTCTATTGCTAACCCCTTCTCTCTTCCCTTCTTTTTCCTTTTAAAACCCCCCATCTAGCCCATGCCTCCCTTTCCCATCACCATGCTTTCTCTTCCCCCCAAGCTCCCTCTCCTCCATTTCTTTTTTCTTAAAAATTGTTATTTTGCGTGCTGGTGCAGAGGGTGAGGTGTAGGTCCCCCTTCTGCTACCATTGACATGCTGCATTTAATGCAGCATGCAATTGGGCAGCTCAAGGGGCGATCGCCTCCTCGAGGAGGTGATCGGCTCTTGAAGGAGGTGATCTCCTCCTTGGCCCGGTCTTGGGCCAGGTTAAATGGGTAAGGGTAAATTGGGCTTATTTTGAAATGGGTTCCAGGCCTAGATTTGGGCTTGGCTTTCTAGGTCCAATTTTAAGAAATTCTAGGCTTATCCTTTGCATCCAAATTTCACATTCTCATCATCGGGCTTTGTTGCCGGCCGACCAAACCGAGTATCCACAGTTTGTCCCCTATTGCGGACCGATCGAACCGGGTGTCTACAGTTTACCCCCTTGATTTTTCGAAAAACCGTATTTATGCATTCAAATTTTTCGAAAAAACAATATGCAACGACACAAGAAAAATAAATAACGAACAACACACGTGATTCCCGAGTTTCACTCGAGAGGCGAATTCTTCAACCTTTCCTACAACTATGATACTCGGGTTTTCCTGGCCCAGTACTTCACTCAATGACCGCGGACTTCGGGGATTCAAATCCGAACAGTCACTCCACTAGGGGATTTCGAGAACTCTATCAAGCCCGACTCGTCATTCACACGAGCTTAATTGATACGGGAACCTACGCCGTTATCCTCGAGTTTTCCTGGCCCGAGAGGCAGTCCCTTCAATTTTGATGCGGGAAACTCAAGCTGTCAACCTCTGGCTTTCCTGACCCAAGAGGCAGTCCCTTCAATTTTGATGCAGGAAACTCACGCAGTCAACCTCAGGCTTTCCTTACCCGAGAGGCAGTCCCTTCAATTTTGATACTTCGATCAGACACTTCTTCACTGATGCTTCGATCAGACACTTCTTCACTGATGCTTCGATCAGACACTTCACAACTGATCCCAGACTATTGGCCGGTCAATTGAACCACACATGTTTTAAAATTTAGACATGAACACATCTCTTTGGGAACTTTGCCCGACCAACTAATTGCTCCAATAAATTAAATATAACCATGATACCTCGGGGACTTCGCCCGACCAGTCACTTATTGTACAATTCTTACAACTGTTCTTTGTCTCCAATAAAAATTTTTGGGACTCACCCAAAGTGATCTTATCAATTCATTAACCCCATTCTTCACTTATCATTTTAAGAATTTTCTTTTTACTACAAAAGGAACCTTTTCCTTCTGTTTTCTTTTCTCTTCTTCCTTCCTGCGCTTTCATATTTTTAAAAATGGGTGATGAAAGGACGCTGCCTCCTTCTGCATGGGATCGCATTCTTCCTTCTACTCGTGCCCCCCGTAGCCTCGGATTCACGAGAGGTGACATGGTTCCTCTCCTTGCAGATTTGAGGACTCATCTATGTTCACCCGCATCCGGAGAGGTTAGTACCCAAATTCCTCCATTTTTTCTGCGAAATTTCAATGGGTTAAAAGTAGTAATAGTTTGATCATCATTTAGGACTGGAAATATGAATGAATGAGTGAATGATATGTAGATTTGGCCAAAACCCAAGCGCAGAGTCTGTTCTTCGTTCCGCAGAGGCGATCACCTCCTTGCCAAGAGGCGTTCACCTCTTGCTAAGCGGCGATCACTACCTTTCCACTATAGAGACGATCGCTTCTTAAATAGGGGTGATCGTCTCTTTCTCTTGAAAGAGGTGTTCGCCTCTTAGCCAGGGCTACCAATATTTAGGGTTTTCTTTTTTAATTTTAAGGCACTTAAATGAATGTACACTATTTTAACTTCCCTGATTTCTTTTCATAGCATGATGCGACGATGTTCAAGGGCACCGGGAATTTTTATGGAGCTCGAGCCTTCTACAGCGAGCTTACTGATGACTAGAAGGATCGGATCCAGGATACTGGCTTCGAGGACTTTGTCATTTCTTTACCCGAGGAGCAGGGGAAAACCGATTAACAGCCCCTTCATGCTTTAGTGGAGAGGTGATTTGATACCACCCACACTTTCCACCTGCCATTCGGGGAGATGACGATAGATCCCGTCTCCTTTGCTGCTATTACAGGGATCGCCTATGCCGGGGATCCCATTCCTTTCTACACGAGTCTGCATCGAGAGAGTCCAGACACAGTCACCTACACCGAGCGCCTTCTTGGCATGGTTCCCAAGATGAAAAGGACTCACACTTTCAAGTATAACTCGATTCGGACATTTTATACCCGAGAGAGGGCCGCAGCGATGATCTCCCCTCGCGAGATCGACCAAGTGGTGCGAGCGTTCTTGCTCTATCTTTTCGGCACCACTATCTTCGTTGACACTGCTAGCTCACTGGATCTGATGTTCTTGATGCCCCTATGGGACCTAGACTGAGTATCTTCATACGACTGGGGTGGCTGTGCCTTGGCCTACCTCTACAGGAGCATGGATGAGCTCGCACGAGGAGCTAAGAGATTCTGTGGCTTCTGGCACTCCGTTTTGGTAAGGTATATCCTATTCTTCTCTCCTACTTCCTTTAGATAACTGTTTCCCGACTTTAGCTAACAATCCTTCTTTGAAAGCTCTGGGCCTTAGAATTAGAGCTAGTTGTCGGCGTGACACGTATGGGGGATAATTTCCCAACTGTTAGGAGGTGGGGCGCCAGCCGTGTCCTGAGGAAGCATCTGGCTCAGGTGCACATCCACTGGCAGCATTTGAACTCTTTGACGCAGGATGCGGTACCTAAAACATTCACAGTCACATTTAGTAATCTTGTAAATTCACTTACTTACCTATTGGCTCTCTTTGTAGATTTGGAATGACTTGTGGGGGCCCGAGGATAGGTGGAATGCGGAGATGACGCGCTCCCAACCCTTGGCTCAGAAGAGGGTCCTTCATTGTAGGCCACACTACAAGGTCTGGTACCTTGGCGAGCGGGTTTTGAACTGGAGGTGAGGTGTTGGGGCGAGGCGAGTCCCCAAGTCCCCTCCCAAAAGTATGCTTTGGACACACGAGCTGGAGGGAGCCGAACTCGATCAGGCTGTTACTGGAGAGCTCGCTGTGGATCACACCCTTCGGATTAAGAGCCGGTATAGTGAGTTCATTCGGACTCATCTATTGTAGCGAGTGCCCCTGACCATTGGCTCCACTTCTCAGGTATAATCTTAATTCTCAGCTCACTTTCCTATAAGTCATCCAGTTCTGACATGGTTTTTCATTTACAGGCTGCAACAACTGGACCTGCACCTTGGGTTAGGCATCAATCACAGGAGAGACCTCCGTAGAGACCCTGTATAGATCAGGGTGTAGAGAGTTCATCTACTGGAACACAGCGGCTTAGGCCTCCTACCATTTCTGTCTCTGACATCGTTGCTGGCAGTCTCAATCATACTCCATATCCCCTGGTTCATTGTTGGGTTTCTCCTGAAGAGCTGTCCCGTCGGTTCTTGACTCTGGACGAGAGCTTGACACCCGCTGGCACCAACTATGTAAGTTCACTTTCGACCTGCTTTTTGTATAATTATTGACAGCATCACTTACTTCATTGACAATGCAAATTCCTCTAGAGCAAGGACATTACATGTACAGGTTGATTGAAGCTTAGAGGGATTACATGATGGAGGTCACTTAATAATGGAGGGTAAGCAGTACTCTTCCTATGTCCATATGTATGCATGTATGCATGATTTGCTAACCTTTTAAACTACTTATACAGGATCATGATGCGAGGTAGTCTAAGAGGATTGTGACCCTCGAGCGCCAGATGGAGGTTCTCCAGTTGGACGAGGATGAAGATGAGGATGCTGAGGGCGGAGATGGTGGAGAGGAGCAGCCAGCAAACACTCTAGATGTCGGAGATGATGTCGAGGAAGGAGAGGACCCAGAGGATACAGAGTAGGAGTCCCCTTTAGCTTAGGACCATTCTGAATTGTTGGGCATTTCCATAACATTTTAATTTTGATGTTTCAAAAATTTCTCTTTGATACACATTTTTCTTTGACTGGATGCTTGTCAATTTAAATTCAATTATTTCAAATTCTAGAAATAATTGAATGTCTTTGTGTGCATCGTACTTTTTAAAACATATGAACTTCACAGCTGATCGAAATTACACATGATTCAGGAGCTTTTCACTTGCATTTTTTTGGTGAACAGGCGATCGCTTCTTGCCTTTCTGGCTAAGGGGCAATCGTATCTTGGAAAGAGGTGATCGCCTCTTCGCCAGTTCATAAAACCTAATTTTTGCAGCTCACTCTCCATTTCTTCCCTTCGTCTTCAACCTCTATTTTCTCTCCCCAAACAGTACCAAGACCCCCCAAAAATAACTGAAAGAAGCCTCAAATGACTATAATCGATCCTAAAGAGCCTGGATGGCGGATCATGGGCCAAATTGGAGCCGTTTCACCTATCAATCTTCAGATCACTACATGCTAGGAGAATTGACTTCCCCTTCCTCCATGCTATGTCTTAATCTTGGGATCCTCAAAAACATGTCTTTCGGTTTAGTACTATAGAACTATGCCCCTTGCCGGAAGAATTTGAAGCTATATTAGGTTGTAACATGGATTCTACTTCTCAACTTATAATTCCTAATCTTGGAATTCCAGATCCGCACTCTACTCAGTATCAGCTGGCCCAGATGCTCGACCTTTCACCTCAGTCCTCAGCTCACTGCATTCTTGGCTCTGAGATTGAGTTAGAATCCTTCATGGAGATTGTCTCAGGTGTGGACAGAACAGTAACTTGTTGGCCTTGGATGATGGCCCTCTGCCTGTATGCCTAATTTCTGCTCGTTTCCCTTTCTGGGAATTGTGATTCCAAAGTCCTTCATATTCTGGGCCAAATGGAAGCAGGGCTCAACCCGTTCCCTCTTATTCTAGCAGAAACTGTCATCGGGCTGGATAACTTCTCATCAACCAAATGATTCATTGGGAGTCTGCTGCTATTAGAGGTTAGTCTTCTCTTCTTGCCTTTACATTCTGTCATTATGTCATTTCCAAATATTCTGTTTACCGCTCTGGCAGATGTGGCTTTATGAGAAGCTAGGATTGCTAGATCCTCCACAAAATATTACACACTACAGAGTCAAGCATTTTTAAAAGCAAAAGAAGTAAGGAGTTACAAGCATCAAGTGCTCAGAACGTTCACCAAAAGAAAAGAAAATAGAATCAGGTTATGAATTAAGTCATCGCTTCCTTTTTGTTAGATAGAGTTTCCTTTTGTAGTTAAATGGTTTGTAATAGACACTTAATGCAACGTTTAACAATAATTAGAACAATCCGTTTCATTTAGCTTAAGCATAATATGCATATACATTTGCTTCTGACATATCTCATGTTGTTAGTTGGCTTACCCTTGCAAGTTTTCCAACTAACTATTTTTCGCTCTCTCTCTCTCTTTTTACACGTCCTTAACTTTTGCCTGGACCGCCTATTTCAAGGTTTTCAATCCAGCAGGACTTTTTACTTTTTCATTTTTCTAGTCTCCATCTTTTTCCTAGACAGCCTCATTTGAGAGGTTTTCTCTCTAGCGAGACTCTTACAAGAAGTACTTCTTCAGCTTGTTAAGGTTAATGGGTTCCCTGAATTCATTCCCTTCTATATCAGATATGATAGCAGCGCCTTTGGAGAATAATTTCTTCACCAGATACGGACCTTCCTAATTAGGCTTGAACTTCCCCTGCAGGTCGGTCATGATCGGTTTCGTGAGTTTCAACACTAAATCTCCTTCTTTAATCTTCCCCAGCTTGATTTTCTGATTGTAAGCTCGGGCTATCCTTTTCTGATACAGTTGCGCATGATACATGGCCTTCATCCTCTTCTTGTCTACCAATGCAAGTTGTGTTAAGCGGCTCTCCACCCATTGATACACAAGAATTTTAGACTCTAAAAGAACCCTTAATGATCGAATCTCAACTTCCACCGGCAATACAGCTTCGCATCTATACACTAAGGAATATGGAGTGACTCTTGTCGACATTATAGTAGTAGTCCTGTATCCCCACAGTGCAAACTGTAGATAATCTGCCCAGTCCTTGTAATTCTCAAGTGTTTTGGACAAGATCTTCTTCACATTTTTGTTTACAGCCTCTACCGCACCATTCGCCTATGGTCTATAAGGAGATGATCTGTGATGCTCAATCTTGTATTCCTCCAGCAGTGCAGCTGTTTCTGCTCGAAACTGAACACCATTATCAGTGACGATATGATGAGGCAATCCATATCAGTAAATTATATTCTTTTTAATAAACCTTTCCATTTTCTTTGAACCGATAGTAATATATGACTCCGCTTCAACCCATTTAGAGAAATAATCAATAGCCACTATGTTGTATCGATGGCCATTCGATGCTTTTGGTCTCACTTCCCCGATGATGTCGATTCCCCAAATTGCAAATGGCCACGGAGAAGTCATTCCCTGTAGTTCCATAGACGGTAAATGACTAACATCGCCATAAACTTGACAGTTATGACATTTCTTCACAAACTTGACACAGTCCATCTCCATGGTCAGCTGGAAGTATCCTTGTCGAGCTATCTTCTTTGCCAAGACCGTCCCATTCATATGTGGCCCGCATATTCCTTCGTGCATCGCCTCCATGAGTTTCTAAGCTTTATAATTGTCAATGCATCTTAGGTGTACACCAGTCGGCATCCTCTTATACAGCATCCAATTGTAGCTGATGAACTGTCGTGACAACATTCTCAGTGACATCCTTTCTTTCTTCTCTGCATCCTCAGGGAACTGTCCCGACTCTAAGTATCGTTGCAGATTATAGAACCAGGGCCTTTCAGCGGCATTACTTTTATCTCTTCATAGCAGGGATATCGTGATTTCACTAGAACTAGAGGCTTGACTTCTATCCATTCTCTACTTTCCCACATGGAGGCCAAAGTAGCCAGGGCATTTGCTATTTGGTTCTCTTCTCTTGGGAGATGAACAAATTTGCACTGAGTAAAGGACAGCGGGACAGTAGCCAAGTAATCCCAATACAGGTGCAGTCTGTCTTCTTTCACTTCCCACTCTCTAGAAGCCTGCTTCACAACCAGTATGGAGTCTCCGTATATCATGACATCTTCTGCCCCCACACTGTGCAATGCTTCCATTCCGAAGATATAAGCCTCATATTCAGCCTGATTATTTGTTACTTCGAACTCGAGCCTTTTCGCCATTAGGATCATTTCTCCTTCCGGCGTGACTAAAATTACACCAATACCCGCTCCTCGATTGTTGATTGCTCCGTCGAAGTATATTTTCCATCCTTGCACTTCTATTGCTGCTAAATGTTTATTAGGAAACTCTAATTCCCACTCATATTCCTCAGTTATCGGGTTCTGCACTAGAAAATCTGCTATTGCTCTCCCCTTCACCACCTTCTTTGCTACGTAGTCTATATCGAACTCAGTGAGCAGAACCAACCACCTGGCTAGCTTTCCCGTAAGCAAAGGTGTCTGTTGAAGATACCTCAGGGGTCATATTTAGAAACTGCTTGTATGCTATAAAACTAGAAATAGTGATGAAGCTTCTTCGTTGCCCAGATCACAGCTAAACATGTCTTCTCTACCAGACTATAGTTGGCCTCATACTGCAGCAGCTTCTTCCTCAAGTAGTACACCGCGTTTTCAACTTTCCCCTCACTTTCCTGTGCTAACATAGCCCCTATCGCATCCTTCTCAATTGCCAGGTAAAGGATTAAAGGTTTACCTGGTCATGGCGGTTGTAAGATTGGAGGGTTCATCAGATAATTCTTAATAGCTTCAAAAGCCTATTGACACTTGTCGTCCCAGATTACCGGTTGATTCTTCCTCAGAAGTTTGAAGATCAGCTCACAAATTGCAATCAACTTGGCTATAAACCTGTTGATGTACTGTAGTTGCCCGATAAATCCCTTGACTTCCTTCTCTGTCTTAGGCGCAGGCATTTCACGTATTGCTTTAACTTTATCTGGATCAATTTCTATCCCTTTTTGGCTAACAATATGCCACAGGAGTTTCCTCGATGTCACCCCGAAGATACACTTCTTTGGGTTTAATCTGAGATTGTACTTCTCAGCCTTGCTAGAAACTTATCCATAGCCTCAAAATGACCTTCTTTAGTTGCAGACTTTACCATCATATCATCAACATACACTTCTATCTCCTTATGGATCATGTCGTGCAACAAGGTAATGGCCATCCTCTGATAGTTAGCCCTTGCGTTCTTCAACCCAAATGGCATACTATGTAATAATAGATGCCCCACTCAGTGGTGAATGATGTCTTCAGCTTGTTGATCATCATCATCATGATCTAGTTGTACCCTGAAAAGCCATCCATAAAGGAGTACATTGCACTGGAAGCTGCACTATCGACAAAGGTGTCAATATGTGGCAATGGAAAGTTGACTTTCGGACAAGCTTTGTTCAAGTCTCTATAGTCCACGCACCCTTCCGTCTTTCTTAGGAATCGGGACTATGTTTGCCAACCAGTGAGTGTCCTCTACTACTTCCAAGAACTTCGCCTTTAGTTGTTTCTCGACTTCTTCCTTCACCAAAAGAGTCCATTCAGGTCTTAACCTTCTTTTCTTTTGCTTTATTGGTGATATGTGAGGATATGTAGGGATTCTGTGCTCCGCGATCTCCCTATCGATGCCCGGCATATCCTCGTAACCCCAAGCAAATACTTCCTATCTTCTTCTTAACGTTGCTTTCATTTTTTCCTTCTCATCATGAGTTAAATCAGAAGCAAGCAATACATTTTTAGGGTTATCATTTGTGCCTAGATTAAATGATTCATTTTATGTGGAATTAATGTCAAATATATGCATGAAATGATCATCACAAATAGAATAACCATTAGGAAGCACATCACACAAATAAGCAAAGTTAGACTTCATTGCATTCATTTTGGAAAAGAACAAGTCATCAGTTTCAAACAAAGAAGCAAGAGAAACATC